>VDFB02078072.1:255222-290913 GCA_007258455.2 Sequoia sempervirens
TTTGTAACTGAAAGAAGTTTCACATGAATCAAAATATCTGGCATTCAAGTTTTTGCAAGTGTTCTTTGTAATTCTTATTATTCTTGTGGGCTAACTGATTCCACAATTGCGGCTCACAGAGGAGGCACTTGTTCACTCGCTGATCAGCCTGGTCATGCAAAGCTCAACATAAGCGCAAAACCTTTAATTTTCATGAAAATCTGGTGTCTCACCTTAATTTTTGTTGTCATGTTTTCTGGAGGGATATCTCTCCATTCTTCATAAGGAATCAGATATTTCTTTCAATGGGAACTCAGTTTACAGGAGAGGTATTCTGGGTGACGGCCTTATTGCATTTCTTGAGTGATTCAGCAGAAATGTTTAAAGATTTGAGGGAGAAAGTGTATCCCTTTGCATTCATGCTCTGCACTGTGGGATATCTATTTACTGTGCTGGGACACCTGATTGTCACTTGGATCTATGCCAAGCAAACAAAGAAAATATAAATTATCCTTGTGAAGAAGCATGTACCTTTCCAAACAATAGGTAGACTGAAATTTTATTCTCATCATCCATCAAATCTATGGTACATTTTGTAAATGCAGCTGTCCTAAGAAAATACATAAATATATGCATGTTGTAACTACCAAATAGTCAAGGGCCATCCCTTGCACATGATAGAGACACAAAATTCAGCTTTCGGTTCAGGGGAATATGAAACTCCAACAACCAAATTTGTTTTTTCAATGAAATTTCAAGAACTTTTTAGTATATATATATTTTAATTAGTTTCGATTTTGACAGAAATTCTTGGAAAGTGAGAGATTAACATGACCATGGAAAACCTCTGAAATTTATGGATCAACCACTCAGATAATGGATTTGTTCACAATCTATTGGTTTAAACTTTATGCTATGTAATTCTTAAAGGAAAAGCAATCCATACACGGGAGGAGGTGAATATGAAGACACTAGTAGATAGTTCAGCTTCTGTGGGAGACATTTTATTGCTGATATTAGCACTTTTCTTTCATTCTCTCTTTGAACAAATTATCATCAGTCTTGTAGGAAATTTCTCTTACTGTTTAATGTTGTTTGTTTATAACTGCTCCAAAAAAATGGGCTTAAATCTTTCTTTTGCTTAAATGACATCTAACCGAAAAATTGAATTGTCTCACATTAAATTTTCTTTGGAAGAGCTTAAACAGTCACACATTCAAATGCCTAACTTTATTGAAACTAAAGGATCTACTGTTCTTTCAGGCTGAAGGTAAACAGACCTTGTTTATTATTTGGGATTTCGGAAATCTCAAATAACTAAGGCTTAGCTGTTTAAAAGCTTATCTACTTGTGGGTTTTGCTTCAACTAAAGATCAAATTACTACTTGATGTTTACTGAGTAACTAAATTTTTATACTGTTAATATTCTTGTTGAATATCATTTAAGGTGAAGGAAGATTGAAATCATACATCAAACTATGTAAAGTGCCTTGCCAAATCTGATGTAAAAAGTCTGATTTTCTGCCTTAGACAATTTGACAAACACTTTGCTTGCAACCTCCAATTTGCTGATAATAAGTTTCAGATTGCTTTGTTTGGGGTTGATTTGATGTTTAAGAAATTTTTGAAGCTTGAAAATGCTTGCAAAAGAGATTACTCAAGAAACTAAGATGAGATGCAACCTTTTTTTGTATTTTTGAATGCATATAAATGAATTAACTATGCAACATGTTCACCTACAGCAAAAGGGCATTTTGCCAAACACTTGACATACATCCATAATCATGTGCAATACAGTAGATGAATGCAACGTAACACTTCTTTAGTATTAATTGAAATGCACCAACGAGTTACAACCCCTTGCCAAGACTCTTGGCATACAAAGTAATACATGCAAATCTGATATCACTTCAATGGCAGTCCCTTGACACCTGATATAAAATGTTTATAATCCGATTTGAACAATTACAATGCATAGAATTGAGACATCACCCTAACTAGCAGATGCAGACCCTTATTATGTGATGCAAGCTAATGTAATGCCAACTAGATGAAATCGATGGAAGGCAGCCTCCAAAAAGTTATTCTATTCTCCTTGATAGTGCAATCTTTGCCTCCAAAACTGATGCACCCTTAACCTTAGACCTGCTATGTGTCTCCACAAATTTTATTGGAATTTATGATGCCTCCTAAGCCTGAAATCGCACCACCTTCATGGCCGCCCCTGTTCTGATCCAGCAGTGGTAAATATAAATTAATGTCTTCAAAATTGACCTCCACTTAGCACCAAGAATGGCCTCCAAGCCGCCTAGAAGAGAATGATGCAAGCCTCCATGCAAATCGTTGAAGATACAAACTATGAAGAGCGAAATCGACCTTCACCAAAGCTGCAAATGGACTGTGGTAACCTCATATTTCATTCACCAAATTTACTAACCCAAAATTGGCCCTTGGCCACAAATTTTGCTCGATGGAAAGGACTGAAATATCCTTCACTCTCAACTAGTTAGGGTTGGTGTTGCACAACCGAAAACAACAACATAAGAGAATTTGACTTCTCCAACTAAGACAAGCATTCAAGCTCTCCAATATTCAGAAAATGTAATTGACTCCAGCCTATCCCAAATGCCCTCCAAAAGCTCCTTATAAAAAATTCACTAGTATTTTCGAGAAGCTTCTAGAATAAATTATTATTTTATTCTTTTGAGTGACTTTTTGATATTATTTTATTTTTAGTCACTTTAATATTAAATTAATTAAATATAAGGTTACTTTTAATATTTATTTATTTAATAACCTTATAAGTAATTAATTTAGCATATTCTCCTTATTGCTCCAAATTGGGGACATGACAGTTCTCCTTTCCCAAAGATTGCTTTCCCTCAGGCAATCCACGACTGCCATCCCAAGACTACTGCCATAAAATTTGGAGAAAGCCTATCGACCATCTGCCTAGATCCCAAACAACCCTGAGAAGGACTCCTCTTAACCACCTTTGAACAAAGCTGAAGTCCCTATCAAAGTTCAAAATCACCAACCTGTGATGCCAACAATCCATCAAGTGCACTTCTGGAATCTAGCCAGACCAAGTCTTCAATTCCTGCTTGTAATCATCCTCTCAAGTTATTGGCAAGTCAAATACTGATGAAGCCAAACTCCTTTCCTTCAACCCACCTTGCTGTGTAAATAATGCCATGGTCATATCCTCCACACGTGGATCAAAAGAAAATTGATGTACATTCCTAATAAAGCAATTGAGATGGAAGTCTCCTGCATTCCCTGCCAAATTGTTAACATCAAAGGATGACTCTTCGCCCAATGCAGCAATATCATCAACATCATGAACGCCATCTACTCTATCCACTTCATCCACTGCTACCTTTGATACATCCTAATGAAGGGAAATGCTCTCCATGTGTTTTATTGATACATCCTTGGAAGCTTTCTCAACTTTTCCCCTACGCACCACTCTCTTACCATTCGCTATCCAAAACTTAAGTTTCATCTTCTTGAAGTTTTGTGAATACTCCCCCAATGAATAGAGCCACTGAATACCCAATATAGCATGTTTATCTCCCAAGTCCACCACGTAGAAGTCATCTATGATGGTATAATTGCCAAGAGTGATACTAAATTGAGACACCTTCCTTTTACATGTCAACCTATGACCGCCAGCCAGCATGATGTTGAACCCTTCAAAGCCATGAGTGGTTAACTTCTGCTTCACTACCAAAGCTAAATCAATGAAGTTGTGTGTAGCCTGTTGTACCCAAACCAAATTTTTTGCTTCATTAAGGAATTTTGCTTAAAAGAGTCTAAACCTTGCTAGAATGATGTCAAAATACAGTTTTTGGGCAAGTCAATTATGGACTTTGGTCAGTGTCATGTCAGCCGTCAGTAGCAATTGGTCAATACCTAGAGGTCAAAACCTGAATTTGGGAATCAAAGCAAGGCATGTGATAATGGAGAAGTGCTTCACGACGAAATTATACTCCTACAAGGTCATTTCAGTGGCCAAAGAAGTATTTATGGAGGATGTAATAGATGGAGATTGAAGAGCACAAAGATATACTGAGAGGGGGGAGCGGGGGGTGGTGAATCAGTATATCAACTAACTTTTTCCCTCTCAACTCTTATCAACTTCAAACTCTAATACAAATCAACTATGCAAGAATATCTCAATATGAACAAGTTGACACCAAGATTTTACGTGGAAACCCTTACGGGAGAAAACCACGGTACAAACAATGTACTTTATGAATTATATAAACTTTTACAATGAATGTAGGCACCAACCTACTTGAATCACCAAATAAGTAGTTTAGTAGGCACCAACCTACAAAGAGCACCAACCCTTAATCCTGATTTAGTAGGCACCAATCTACAAGGAGCTTCAACCCCTAATGCTGATTTAGTAGGCACCAACCTACAAGGTGCACCAACCCGTACTTGCCAAGCACCTACTTAGCAAAGATTATAATTTGAATGAATAGTGTTCCACCTTCAATTGTTGCTTCCTCAACAAATGATGGACAAGTCTACTCAAACAATCTTCTTCCTTTTGAATTTATCTTTCTTGAATGATATTTACATATATCACCGTATGATGAATTCACTCTTCTCTCACATGCAAATCTGCCACTTATATTCTTCTTCAAACTGCACAAAAACTTCTTCGAGTCTCTATGAACTTTTCATCACAAATCTGCCATAAATCCTTTATTATAGTACATTCAATGTGCTCATTAATCTGCCTTAAAAACTGTCCTGAAACACACAGAAACCTGTCCTTAGACCTGCATATATTTCTTCACAGAAATCTGCACATGTTCTTCATAAATATCTGTTTCAAATCTTTGTCATAAATTTGCTCATGAATTCTTTATATTTGCTTCTTCTTGATTTTCAATCTGCTGTGTATATATAATATGCTTTGTTTTCTTACTCTCTTTTCTTTGAATATTCTCTATACATATTATCTTTTATTCATACTCACATATTTCTCTGCTTAATGTCTCCACAAAACCTGCTCTTTGTTCATTGGATATTACATTCAAAAACTCATATTTTTCTCTTACTTTATTACGTATGATATTCAATATAATCCACAGTATACAACACACCACATCTGCTTGTCTTGATGATATAATCTCTATATTCATACACAGCATACACTTTAGATGATATACATTTTTACGCCCAGCTACACACTCCAATCTTCAGATGATATATATTTTATGCACGCACTCCCACTACATATTAAAAGACTCTTTTTATATCTCCTTATGCCTTTTGATGAAGAGAGGCATCTATTCGAATGAATACAACTTTTTGAAAAGATATTTCCTTGAAACATACTTCAAGCGCTGCCTCATAACTAACTCAAATTAATCTTTGCCCTTTTAATATAACTACTGCCTTTTAATACCAAGCATTGCCTTAACAAATTCTAGAATTGTTTGTAAAGCACCTCTTAAAGATGTCTCTTTATTTGTATTTGCTAGGCAGCGATAATTATATATTTAATTTTTAATTGCAATTAGAGAGCAATTGCACCTCTACAGATCTTCATTTCTACGTCTTTTCAGATTTTCAAAATATTATTGAGGAAGATAAACACGTCTGCAATGATTACGTCCTTTAAGAAAGACGCGTCCCTTTGAGCCTTGTATTAGCAAGTTCACAAATTATTCAACATGACTTTTGGAGAAAAGTCCGTCCTTTTGAATCTCGATTAATCACAAACAAAACACAATCTTTTATAATCACCGATTGATCTCCAAATTTTGTCTATACTCGTTCTTTAGATTTATACGATCTTGCTCCAAAGAGATTTGTTGTCTACACCCGAACTTCAAATCTGAAACATATATCATGTTCCGTTTAATTTGCTTTGACAAAAATATATTATGTCAGCCGTATAAAACAAATCTGGAACTTTTCAAAATATAATCTCCATCTGGCTCATCATACTTATATATCTATTTCTTACGCAACATCTTACACAATATACAATTTGACGTTGAAGCAATTCACAATTCTTTGTTAACTCTTACACAATACACAATATACTCTTCACAAAAATTTCAATACACTGTATCATCAACTCACACTGCGTAGGTTTCTATAAGTCAGATATACCTTTCACCATTCCTGTTTTGGATTACAAGGTTACTTCTTGCGTCCATCTCCAAAACAACGATTCTTTATACTCCTGTCTCATGCCATTGAGAAGGCCACAACTTTGTATTGGCTTCTCAAACCTCAAGTTTATGTAGTATAGAATGCTCTACAACTTCTTTTTTTTCATCATTGTATGTAACATCTGGCTAATCATATGTAACATCTGACAAGTATTATTTTTCCAGTTAAAATGGGACATTACAACCTCAATACTAATGACAAACTTCTAATCAATCTTGTCCATACATTTGACATCAATGACAACATTTCCAACAGATTTCAAGCAGAAAGTAGGTTCGCGCCCCTGTAGCCTAGGGGCGCCCTTCCTTTTGAAGGCCCAGAGCTTGTTGCATGTGCTTGCAAATGCATTCAATCTCTTCAGAATTAGTCTGGCTTTCCGACGAGCTATCAAGCGAGGTCACCCGAAGTACAAAATTCTGGTAATTGAAGTCAGAAGCTGAAAGTATGAGGAGGTTGTATGTCACAGAGGACTGCCAAGTTTCAGTTTTTGCGCCCTTGTAGCCCAGGGGCGCCCTTGAATTTGACTCCTCAGATGATTTAATTTGCAGATGCTGTCTTCCTGAGATCTTTTCTAATCTAGTCTAGCTCCGCAACGCACTAGTTCGCGAGACGATCCAACATTTTGAGTGGTCGTGGCAGAGGTTCTACCGAGCACGTAAATCAGAGGGTGGAGAAATGTTGAAATACACACCTGTACCTTTGTAGGCCAGGGGCGCCTAGCCTTTAGGCCTATCAGATGGGGTTTGTAGCATTCACAGTCTTCACGAGACTTGTGCGTGATTACTCCAGCTATCCAACAAGTCCAGCCATCAGTCTTTGGGATTTGGAAAATGCTCGTACATGAGAGGTCAGCGTAGAGTGTTGAAGAGATCAGACAGCCAGAAAAATGACTATGGAAAATACACATCCCCTTGGAAAAGGTGCCCTTCTTTTTGAGGTCTTAGAAGCAGTTTTCTTGCTTCGTTGCCTCAAGAGACATCTCTTATAAGTTGATCTAGCTACACAGAGAGATTGACGTTGCGCGAATCAGAGCACTCCAGCTCCCGGTGTCAGGGGTCAAAGTAGGGTATTTGGATGAAAGTTACACTTTTGTCAAAATGGTGTTTGTGCCTTCACAAGCTAGGGGCGCCCTTGCTTTTGGGGTCCTTGACGTAGCTTTCAGGTGCCTTACATATAGTCATTGGATGTAGAATTCTTCCAGTCACGCAATGAACCTATCATCCAGTCAACACGGTTCGTAGTTCACTGGTAATGGCAGTTCGAAGCGTTAGATGGAAAAATGGAGAAATGGCTAAGTCTGGAGACCTTGTGTAATGTCCCCTTCTCAAGCGAGATGAATTTAGTTGACCATTGGCCTATTCCGAAGACCCATAGGCTACTTGGGGTGAAATTAGGGTTTCCTATTTTGGAGGTTGTTGTTGCTCAAAATTTGGAGATTGAATTGCGGATTCTTTCTGGTTTTTCAGAGAGCTTCGCAGTGGTGTGACTTGCAGTGCAATCCAAGCATCTTCTGGAATTTACTATTTTTAGTAAATTCTATTTTTGGCAGTGGACAGGTTGGCTTCAGTTCAGTTGGCTTCCCTCAGCTGTCAGTTCAGTTGGTATGTTTGATTTTGGCCTTTGATGCTTTTTTTGCTGAGATAAGTGATTTTAATAAGAAAAATGTTATAATTTAATATTGGGATCCCTTGGCCTAATGAGACAACTTTATGTTGTTTTTAAAAGAGGGACTTTTGAGGGTGCTTATTTCATTAAGAAATATTTGATGTTCTAAGGTCAAAAATGCTCAAGGAGAAAAGTACGCCATCTTTGGAGAGCTCGTTATTTTATTTAAAAATGATTTATATCTTTCTTGAAATGGGACGCCACCTTGATGCTTGGTCAATGGTCAAGTCAAAACCTAAAAGCATCTTGAAGATTGGGCACATCTTCTGGAAGCTTTTGGAGGGTCTTCTCAAAATTTTAAAAGGGAGCCTTGGGTCTTCATTTCATGTCTTTTGTCTACAGTAAAGTTATGCTGCCAAATTGGTGATTGGATTGCTTCGAGGAATGAATGCCTCCTACCCTTGGCTCGACTTCTTGCTTGAAAGAGAGCAACTAGTGGAGAGTTAGTATGTGTTTTGAGTGAGATTTTGTAGTGAGGTTTGTTTTGTAGCATTTGCTTGCCTATGTAGTTCAATTTCTTGCATTATAGTTAAATTTTGGAGTTTTTGTTTCAGTGTAGTTGAATGTTGTTTTTGCTCATACATAAAAAAATAAAAATATATTCATTCTGGGTGTTGCATATTTCTATTCCTCTAGGTTGGGTGCCCCTTTGTGCTAATTTGCAGATTTTATTGTGAAGAACTTGAATTTATAAAAGAAAATCGCCCCTACTTGGAGGCCGCCCCTCTTTGGAGTTGCATTGGGATGTGTGTTAAATTATTACTTAGGTTTGTGAGTGGTTTCTTGTATGCAACTTGGTCGCCCTCTTCATAGGAAGCCATTGTATCTGATTTGAGGTCATTTGGTTGAGTATTGAGGGAGTAGTGAACAAATTAGTGGTTCCTTGTGTTGCTGATTAAGCATTTTAAGTGCAGGTCTGTCACAAATCAAAATATCAAGATTGATCCTTTGAATGTAGTTTTTGGTCTTAGCATCCTTGTGAAGCAAGGGAAAGTCTTCTATATTGTTGCAGCATTAATTAGTTCTAATCTTATGCTCTTGGCAGGCATTCTCTATTATATTGTAATCTGAACAGTAGTACTGTTAGCATTTCTTCAAATCTTTCTCTTCATGCTTGTAATACCCACTGAATAAGTGGAAGAGGCTGGCTTGCCGCCTATTTATGTTTTGAATTGCATTGTAGTATTTAGCATCTCCGCCATATGGTAGCTCCATTCCCACTCTGGGTTTGAAAGGACATTCTTGGCGTCGAGTTTACTTTTAGCAATTGTAGTTGGCAGGGATCCTCTGACCATATGTACGTCCATCTTGGGCACATTCTTGGTTAGAGTTACTCTTTCAGCATGCATTGAGATCCTCTGACCATATGTTCACACCTTGCCCAACTCGGGATCCTGGTGTACATTCTTGGTTAGAGTTGTATTCCGCATCATTTTGGTTTAAGTGCTAACCTTAACGGATGTGTGTTGCATTGCTTATTGTAATTAAAAATTAAAAAAAAATGGTTCGGAATATTTCACCTTGCATCAATTTAATCAAAAGCACCTAATTTTTTGAGGTGTCAAACGTTGATTTTAGTAGTTGCAAGTCCCAACAGTCATTTCATCATTGCTCTGTAGGCTTCGCGATGGATATCTCAGGTTAGTCACAACTCACTCAGTCATCCAGAAATCAGTGCTGAACAGGGGCGATTGTAAGTTTGCAGTCAGCTATAAAGTAGGAAGTTAGCGAAAAATCTTTGTTACCTGATTTTCACCTATGGGCTCAATCAGGGGAAATTATGTTTTAAATTTGGCACGTGGATTCAATGTGGCTCCCATAAGGGTTGAGCCCAGCGTGCAGGTGTTCGGTTTTCATTGGGGGGTTTTCATCTTAGGTTTTTGCCTTGCTTTTCCCCGTTTCTTTTGTTTTCATCGCCTTTGGTTGTTTGGTTGAGGCTTGGGAGTTCTGTTGTTTCCTTCTAAGTCTGTCTTTTGTTTTGTCGGAGCCAGATCTGGAACCAAATCGGAACATTGAACTCTTTCAACGTTTCGTTCGGTTTCCATCCCGACTCCGACTTCGCCTTTTCTTTTTGTTCCTTCTTCTTTAAGTCTTTTTCCTTTCGTTTTTTGTGTTCTGTGCCGTAGGAGTTTCCTCTCTTCCTTGGGCTTTTTTGTTTTGTTCCGACGGATGTGGAACCCGGACCGTCAAAGAACTTTGGAACTTTTTTAAGTTCTAGGTTTTGGTTCCGGCCCGGTTCTCGTTCCTGGTTCCGTCGGCTTCATTCTTTTCCTTTGTTCTTTATGTTTTGTCGTGGGGTGCTTTCTCCCTTTCTTTTATTCCTTCTCGTCTTTTTCTTCGTTGTCCTTTTGTATGTTGCTGGGGGTGGGATCAGAACGGAATCCAAACTTGAAACTTCGAAAAAGTTTTAGGTCCAGATTTGGTTCCGGTTTCGGTTCCGCCGGGCTAGTTTGTTTTTGCCTCTGGTTCTGATGGCTTAGCCGTTGGTCGGGTTTTGTTTCTTTGCGTCTTTTCCTTCTGCGGGGTCAGATCCAGAACGGGTTGGTGAATGTGAAGTTAGCGAACGGTTTGTGTCTTGCCTCGTTCCGACTCCGGTCTTGATTTGGTTTCCATCCTGACTCTGACTCCGCCGTTTCTTTTTGAAATGCTTGGGTCACCAAGGCATTTTCGGTTGCCGTGAGTTTTTCTATTTTTTTCTCTACTTGGGAAGAGCTCTCGCTGACAGTTGTTCACAGGGTTAGCGTCGGGGGAAATTATCTGCGCTCGGGGAGATGTCCTGCTGACAGATGGAGGTCTCGGCGAAAGGTTGTGAGTTTGGCATGATGTCTTGCCAATAGCGATAGTTTGGGCGACATTTTGGGACATCAGTATAACTTTTGCAGCTCGATGTGAGGTCTTGCCGACAGTTGTGTGTTATGCCGATTGCTATTGTGGAGTATAATCACATCGGGGAGACATGGTTAGTGTCTCACCGACATGCGATTCTATTTGAACGACTTTTGACCGCTTGGAAATATTACATGGTGTGTGTTCAGCCAATCAGAGAAAGCCGAGGGCGAACCATTGACTGTTTGACTGTTGTGATTGCCCTTGTGGAAGATCAACAGAATGTGAGTGGTATCGATCTGCTCTGTGATGAAAGGATGATGGATCGGTTTGGTGTCCAGTGGTGTCTTCTGTGAAGAAATCTAACAGGGGAGGTCGGATGCTGCTTCTCAGAGACGGTCAACTTGCAGAAAGATCTTGAGCAGGAAAAAGGTAGAAAGGAAAAAACCTCAAGTCACAATGACAGCTGTGGTGTCTACTGGCGAGGGGTAGATTGACATTTATGATTATTAGAACAACCACATTCAAGCGGCTCTGATGGAAGTTCGAGGGTGGACATGGAGGCCAGAGGTTAATGCGATTATTCCAAAAGATCTGGAGGCCATTCCTGGAGCGATCCTTCATTGACATGGACAGCAGGGATGCACATTGAATGCAGCATTAACTTTATTCCAAAAGATCTGAGGGCCGACGTGTTTAGGAACCGACTCATTTTTTGTAAACCTTAGGGCAGAGGCCGAAACTTTGGAGTTTTGTTGTATATATGGCATTTTTGCCTCTTTTTGTGAAGAGTTCTTATGCTTTTTTAGAAGTTTGTGACTTTTGCAGTCCTTTCTCAGATTAGTAAACCTTTGTAACTCATTTGGAGCATGATATATAGAATTTACCTTGGTTACCATTGATGGTTCAATTTTCCTTTTGGTTCTTGCAAAATATTGTGCATTTTCAAGTGATTGATCAAGCTACTTTGTGAAATTTTTTTATTTCCTTCTAGCTTTGTCTCATGTTAGCATGCCTTTCTTTGCAAAAGTAGTATTATGTTGGTTACAAATTATGTTTTACTGAAATTGCACATGAACTTTTAATTTGTGAAAAATTGCTTTTCCTTCTTAAAAGTGTGTGCATGTCAAACCTGTTTGTGAAATACTTATGCATAATCTACAGAAACTTGTTGTGCAGTCCCATATCCATCATCAGTATTCAAGTGTAACCTGAGTGTCTCATTGCTCTTGTCAATTTGGTGTATCACCATAGGATTTAATTTTCATTTTCATGCACCCCTTCTCCCTTTTCCTTACAAAGATCAGTAGTTAGGTGATAGCACAAAGGAAGTCGGCCTTCTTCGGAGGTTTTTTTCTATTTTTAGGTGACCCACAACCTGGAAAAGTTTCCATGTTTCTTTGAAGTATCAAGTTTATGCAACTTGATAAGGGTGCAATTTCAGTAGATAATAGTTTTTGGCACGCCCGGTGGGACAAGTTCCACGTTATATTGTTGGTTTGGTATGCAACCAACAAATTTCAGACTCTGCAGAAGTTATTTTAGCATACTTGGCGACTCCGTGAAGAGAAATAACTTCAGAATCAGTGCTTTTACAGCTTATAAGAAGAGTTCAGACAAGGAGCAGCTTAGTTCCTTTTGAATATTTACAGGTTTCCCCAGCAAGGAGAAAAGGCAGGGTAATAGAAAGGACGGGGACAACATTTGTCTATTCTAGAAGAATTAAATCTACTCCTCCACTTGTGAGATCCCATATTGCTGTTCCGTCTTTTGTTTCATCTAGAGTGCAAGTAAACCCACCTCTTCCTATACATATGGCAAGGAATCAACCATTTGTTGCTTTTAATGGAGGTAGTCCATTAAATTTGGCACAACACAATGACATTCCAATGGCAACTTTGAAAAGTTTTCCAACTTCAGCTTTGAAAAGTTTTCCAACTTTCATTGGGGAAGATTAGACTACCCCGATTGAACATATATGAGATGTGGCTTCGTTATGCGGAGTCCATCACATAACTCAAGAGGATGTTGCTGTGAGGTTGTGTTGTGACCTTTTCACACATCACCCCATTCAAAATGGGGACCCCCTAAATTTTTCTCCATTTGGGTCTTTTGGCTTTGCCTTTTGGTCTGTCTCTCTCGGTCTGTTCCTTCCATTTGCTAGTGTACTTACCATTTGACCTGAATTTGAAGTATGACTAAGTCTGAAAGACTTTTTCAATGAATTAGGGTTTATAATTTTCAGACTACTTTGAGGTCAAATCAATTGGATAATCAACTTCTGAACTTAGCACTACTGTTAGAACACTTCAGGTGGACTCCCTCTGAATTTTCATTGAATTCTGCCAACTTTCTATTTTTAGTAAGTGTCAATTTAGGGTTTTTTTTCTCGAGATTTTCACGTTCTGACAATGACACTACATTCTGAGTACCTTGAACTCATCACTGGCCAAATTTGAGTAGAAACAGACGACTTGCTATTTTTAGCAGTACTGCCTTCGGAGGCAATTTCCAGGGTTTACATGTTGAATTTTCAGATGCATGTTTGGATATTCTTTGTGGGTTTTTCGAGACCTTCGCAGTGATATGACATGCAAAACAGGATAACAACTTTCAGCGTTCTGCCTTCGGAGGTAGATATTAGGGTTTGCATGCAGATTTTCTCAGCGCATGTCGGCATATTCTTTCTGGGTTTTCCAAGAGCTTCGCAACGATGTAACATGCAAGCAAAACTGGTCACTTTTCAGAAACTTGCTATTTTTAGCCAGTGCTTGCATGTTGAAGATTTTTCTGGGTTTTTCAAGATTTTTCGGGCAGTGTGACATGCAAAATCATCTGATGACCAGTTGGTCACTTTCTCAGCTACTTTCTATTTTTAGCAGGTACCACTTTGGTAGCTGCCCGACACTTCAGAACCACGAACTGATTGACATGCAACAAAAACGAGGTCAAACAGAGCTCATTTGAGGAACATGCAAGAAAATTAGGGTTTCGAGCTTCAAGGCTAAAAATGAGGAATCAGGCGTCAAAATGCTCGAAACTAAAGTATCCACCATGATCAGTATCCTTCAAGGAGTTTGCTGGCAAAATTTGAAGACAATTGGAGCACTTACTATTTTTAGTAAGGCGTTCCTGACGCAGGCTATAAATAGAAAGTCAAACAGGCAAGTTTACCAACGAGGATCACCGCATTCAAATTTCAACTCGAACGGAGCTAAGGAAGTCTCAAAATCAAGTAGCTGCTATAAATAGTAAGCCACTTCAGAAGCAGCTATAAATGGTAGGTCAACATCAAGTCTCAGTATGAACAGATCGAACAAACAATGAGGACCCTATGGCGCGAATTTCAAGACAAACGGAGTTGCAGAGAATGAAAAATCAAACACTTGCTATTTTTAGCAGGCATGGGCAAAGGAATTAGGGTTTCCTAAAATCAAGGGCGGAACAGGACAGTCAAGCGGAAGCGGCATCCGGCCACGGTCCCCACACTTCAGGCATTCAACACATGAAATTTGAAGACATTATAAGCAGTTGCTATTTTTAGCAGGTTGCTAAAAATAGCAAGTACAGACAGGCATCAGGCACCAGCGGCATAATCACGTCTCGAAGTTTGAAACAGGGCAAAAATCAAGCTTTATGGAGTCATAAGTCAGTTCAAAGCACGAAATTCAAGGAATTTTCTATAAATAGAAACTCAGGGCAAATTAGGGTTACCAGGAGGAAATCACCCTAAATCTGGCAAAAGGCATGAAATCCACCAGGTTTGATAAAATTTGGAGTCTGGCATCGAAATTCACCTTGATGAGCTGAAGATAGATGAAAATGCTACTAAGTGTCGAAATTGGAAGCTTCATGGGTCAAATGCGCCCCTCTTTGAAGACAAGATGAACTTAAAATTGACTAAGGCATGAAAATTTGAACCTCCACATGTGATTTGCGCCCTTGAGGTTCAAGACTTGGAATTTGACTAAGTGATGAAACTTGATGCTCCCTAGGCTATTTGCGCCCTTGGGCTTTAAGGATAAGAATTTGTCTAAGTCTCCAAACTTGAAGCATGACCCTTGATTTACGCCCTAGCTTGTGAGATCACTTGAAAATTCTCTAAGTGTCGAAATTGGAAGCTCCATGGGTCATATGCGCCCCACTTTGAATGAACTTCGAAATTTTACTAAGTGCATAAATTGAAAGTTGTCCATGTGAAATGCGCCCATGGTGGAAACATGTCAATTGCGCCTAGCCTGGAGAGGGTGAAATTAAAAGTTTCTAAGGCATGGAATTGAAAGCTCAAGCCTCCAAATGCGCCCTCCAAGTTGAAGGGAAAACACAAAATCTTCTAAGTATGTAAAATTTGATAGAATTTCACTAAGTGTCGGAATTAAAAGCACAAAGGGTTATTTGTGCCTGACATTGAAAGATAAAGGCTAGAAACTTGGAAATTGACTAAGGCATCGAAATTGAAAGTTGCCCCTACCATTTGCGCCCAAGGTAGAAACTTGAAGGAGGCATGATGATTTGCACCCAAGGTGTAAATTGGAAGTTAGACATGTGAAATGCGCCCAAAAAACTAAAAGCTCACCCATTGATTTGCGCCTAGCCTGGAGAGGGTGAAATTGAAAATGCCTAAGTCATCAAACTGGAAGCTCCATGATTGATATGCGCCCTTGGAATAAATTTAAGTGTCGAAAAGTTTGTAAGTTCGAAACTAAAAGCTCTACATGTGAAATGCCCCCCCAAATGGAAGTTCACCCATGAATTTGCGCCTTGAAAATACACTAAAGTGTTGAAATTAAAAGCTCCCCCTGTGATTCGCCTTGATCTTTTCAGGATCAACCTTTACCCCATCAGCACTGATTATGTGACCAAGGTAGAGCAGCTCCTTCATTCCAAATTCACATTTGGACTCTTTGGCAAACAAACTTTTTGACTCTAGGATGCTAAGCATTTCCTCCAAGTGCTTGAGATGTTCTTCCCATGTCTTGCTGAAGATGAGAATATCATCAAAGAAAATCAACACAAACTTCCTCAGCTGTTTCTGAAAAACTCTATTCATACAAGTCTGGAAGGTGGCTGGAGCATTGGTCAACCCAAAAGGCATGACTAAAAACTCGAAATGACCATAGTGGCACCTGGATGCCGTCTTCTCAACATCTGACCCTCTCATCCGAATTTGATAGTAGCCCAACCTCAAATCAATCTTTGAGAAGAACTTGGCACCATGTAGCTCGTCAATGAGCTCATCTATCCGAGAAATGGGGTACCAATTTTTGATTGTGCTTTGATTCAAGGCATGATAATCCACACACATGCGGATGGTGCCATCCTTCTTCTTCACAAGAACTACTGCTAAAGCGAAGGGACTCTTGCTTGGACGAATGAAGCCCATCTCCAAGAGTTCTTTTATATTTTTCTCGATCTCATCCTTCTGCTTCTTAGGATACCGATATGGTGTTGTGATGATTGGCTTGGCCCCTTCCTTGAGTTCAATGATATGCTCAACTCTCCTTTCAGGAGGCGGCCTAGAAGGTAGATGAGCAAACACCTTACTCTTCTTGGTGAGTATAGACTGGATATCAGAAGGACAGTCCCTCTTTGTTTCAACTGGACTAGCTGGAAGAACCATACATTCCGCAGCCCACTCAACTTGATTATGCCGAATTAGTCTCTCAATTCTTTTGAATGACACAATCCGAGGACCACCATTGGACATTCCTCTAAGCACCACCTTCTTTCCATTAGATTGGAACTTGAGCTCCATTGTTTGTAGATTGAGAGAGATTTCACCAAGTGAGCGTAACCATTGAATACCAAGTATGGCATCCGTGTCACCAATAGTCACCACATAGAAGTCATCTTTGACTTCATAGTTGCCTAACTGCATGGACATGTTAGGTACTCTTTGGTTGCAAGAAATATGAAACCCATCAGCCACCATGACTTTGAAGCCTTCAAATTCTTTAGTTTTGAGACCTCTCTTTGCAACCACTCCTTCGTCAATGAAATTATGTGTTGCCCCAGTGTCAATCAAGGAAACAATTCAGTGACCTCCAACCCCACCACAAACCTTGAAAGATTCATTCTTTTGAAAACTAGAGAGTTGGGCAATAAGGCCCCCAACTCCTTGCTTATGATCGAACTCTTTTGGAGCTTTCTCTTCCTCGCTGTCCCCAAAATAAGACTGTTGATTAGACATATCAGATTCTGATCCATAATCAGAATAGTCCCCCATTTGATTAGAATGCCCTCTTTCAAGACATCTATGACCTTTGATCCAAGGCTCCAATCAAGTATAACACTTTCCCTCCTTTCTAAGCTGTTCACGTTGCTCATCAGTCAACTTGTGTGGAAACCTCTTGTGCTGATTTGGAAAATGCTTCTTATCCTTCTTGTGGCCAAAGGGCTTTGGCGGAAATTTAGGCCTAGGGGCTGATAACTCCATACTTCGAGACTTTTTGATTGCTTCTTTGAGACTTGGTGGATCGAAAGCTTTAACCCACCCTTTCAATGGTTCAACCAATCCTTCAGAAAACAAAACAACCAACCTTCTTTCAGTGGTGTTGGGCACCATCACAGAAAGCCTTTGGAAATCAGCTATATCAGAATCCAAGGAGCCATGCTGCTTCAATTGTGCAAGCTCGCAAAATCTCACTTCAGGATCCTTAGTATCAAACCTATCAATCAAATTATTGGTGAATTCACCGTAGGTTCGAATGAGGTTGTGGCCAAGCGTGACCAAACCATGGTACCACCACTCATGGGCAGCTCCCTCCAAATGTAGTGTTGCAAATTTGATGGCATCTTCTTCTGGCATTGGACGAAGTGAAAGGTAGTTGTCAAGTTTCTGAACCCATGACCTTGCTGAACACTTATCACTTCCATCGAAGTGAGCCAATGACACCTTCCCAAGGGCTTGTTGATAATCGGTTCTAGGAGTCATATGAGCACGGTTATCAACTCTTCCACCACTCCTGCTTCTGTGGTTCATGAATTGATCAAAGGACCAATGGTCCCTAAGATCAGAGGGTAAGGTGACATACTCCAAGTAGGCCTGTCTTGCATCATCCGCAAGATTAGGAGTGGCCTCAACTTGTGGTTCTTCCCTTTGAGTGAATGTGGGAAAAAGTGGCCTAGAGGCTGATCCTCTAGAGGTGGCCTCATGTTGACCAATAGTTCTGCTTCCTCCATTGCCATTGTTCCCATTGACTCCACTGTTTTCTCCTGTAGCATGGTTTTGATTAGGAATATGATTCTGAGGAGCTTGCTGGTCCATCCGTGCAAGAAAATGGGACATCATATCAATCATGCCGTCAAACTTCTTTTCCATCCTTTCATCTCTCTCATCCATGGCTTTCTTATGACTATCTGACATGTTCTCAACTGCTTTACCAGTATCTACTGCTTTCCCTGTTTCTCTCAAAGCCTCTGAAAAAGTATCAGCTTCTGGCACTGGCGGAAACTGTGACTGTTGTTTTCTGGCCTGACTTCTGGTGTTGTATCTGAAATCACTGTCACTCATCCAACAACTGAATCACTGTAGGGCACAGGTTGGCAGAATCATGGCTCTGATACCATTGTGAAGAACCAGACTAATTTTTTTTTGTTTTTTCAAATGCACTTACAATCAACACGCACCTGTTAAGGTTAGCTCTAAAACCAAAATGTTGCATAAGCAACTCTAACCAAGAATGTACACCAGGATCCTGATGTGGGCAAGGTGTGAGCATGTGGCTAGAGGATCTAATGCAGATGCAAACTGAAAGGGAACTCTAACCAAGAATGCGTCTAGGACAGACGAGCATATGGTCAGAGGATCTAGATGCAAGATGAGCTAAAGTAACCCTAACCAAGGATGGCGTCGAATGATGGCGAGCATATGGTCAGAGGGTTCCTACAACTACTAACTGAAAGTAAATAGGTGGCAAGCCAGCCTCTTCCACTTATGCAGCGGGAAGTACAATAAAGTAAATGGAAGATAAAGAGGAGAATTGCTGATAGTATTACTAATTAGCTTACAATATGTTATAATGCTTGCCAAAACCCAATAATTCAAGTTCTTCAATGCTGCAATAACATATAAGATTTCCTCAATGCTTAACAAACCTCTCTAAACTCAAACTCCTCACAAATCTGCATTTATATATGACTGATATAACAGACCAGCAACTGAAATGAAGCAATCAGCAACTCTAGAACCCACCAAAATACTCACAACTCACTCAATACTTTCCGGAATGACATGAGACTTGATGCAAATGAATGCTAGGATGATGACAATGAGACCTAGATTGAGAATTGACCAACAAAATGCAATATTATTTTTGTGCACACTTTCCAAGACAGCCCAGAATGGTACGACTAAGGAGAGGGGCAATTTTTTAATATAAAATTTTAGATACCTCTAAAAAATCTGGAAACTCCCAAGAAGGGTCGCCCCAAGCTGGAAAACACAAAGGAAAAACACCCAGAATGATAGTATTTTTATTTCAATAGATATGAGCAATTCTGACAATCAGCTGTGATATTCAGCAACTCCAAAAACATGACTAAATGCAAGGAAACTGAACTAATATGCTAGGAATTCAAAAGCAATGCTGAAAGCAAACTCAATACAATCTACCTCTCAACTAGTTGCTATCTTTCAAGCAAGAAGATGAGCCAAGCTAGGAGGTGTGCTTTCCTCGAAGCAATTTGTCACCATTTCGGCAGCATAACTTTACTAAAAATATGAGATAATCAACTGAAGAGAAGAGGCCTCCTTTTATAAGCTTGAAGAGAATCTCTAGAAATCTATAGAAGGTGCGCCAAAAACAGGAGTAAAGGCATTTTCAAATTTTAGTTGACTCTTTTCCCTCCAAGGTGGCATCCACTTTCAAAGAAGCAATAATATTCACTTTTTTTCATTAAAATAGTCTTCCCTTCAAGTTGGCATCTGTTGTGACCTTTTCACACATCGCCCCATTCAAAATGGGGAACCCTAAATTTTGCTCCATTCTGGTCTTTTGGCTTTGGTTTTTCTCTCTCTCTCTCTCTCTCTCTCTTTCCGTCTCTTTTCTGGTGTCTTCCTTTCGAGGGATTTCTCCACCTTTGAGCTTAAATGTGAATTTGGCCAAGTTTGAAAATTAGGGTTTCCATCTTTCCTGGTCAGTCCGAGGTCGAACGAAGTGAATAAGTTGAAAACAGAGACTAACATTGAGGTTAGTGTGCTTCCAGCAGGCTCTTAGTGAAGTTTCATCAAATTCCGGGTACTTACTATTTTTAGTAAGTATGCACTTCCGGGCATTCCGTCAGCATTTTTTGAAATTCCGACAGTCACACTGCATTCAGGACACATCAAATTGCTCGTGTGCAAAATTTGAGCTGAAACAGACTACTTGCTATTTTTAGCAGTCCAGCTTCTGGAGCAAATTTCAGGGCTTAGATGCAGAGTTTTTGTTTGCATGTCTGGAGATTCCTTCTGGGTTTTTTGAGACCTTCGCAACAGTATAACATGCAAAGCAAGATAACGACCTTCAGAGTTCAGCCTTCAGAGGCTATTTTTAGGGTTTGCATGTCAGGGTTTTCTTTGCATGTCTACATATTCCTTATGGGTTTTTCGAGAGCTACACAGTGATGTGACATGCAAACGGAGATGGTCACTCAGTGAAGAACTTACTATTTTTAGCAAGTGCGTTCCGACAGCCACCTCCCAGCACTTCAGAATCATGAGCTGATCGCAATGCAGCAGAAATGAGGACACGCATGCAGAGCAAATTAGGGTTTCCAGCTTCGGAGCCTAAAAAGAAGGGTAAAAAGTCAGAATTTTTGAAAACCGGTGTAAACCACTGCGATCAGCATCCTTCAGGCTATCTGCTGGTAAAATTTGAAGACAAACGGAGCACTTACTATTTATAGGAAGTCATTTTGGAAACAGGCTAAAAATAGCAAATCAGTTGCATGCGCCGATGTCAGCGGGTAGGTCACGTGGTGAGGAGCGCATCATTTAAATTTCAAATCAAATGGAGCTGTGAAGATATCAGAAGCAAGCAGTTACTAAAAATAGCAAATCACGTTCAGAAATGGGCTAAAAATAGCAAGCCAACTAAAAATAGTAGTGTCAACAGGTTGACGAGGTTGTGAGGATACAGCGTTCAAAATTTCAAATCATTTTGAGCTTCAGAGACGCAAGAATTGAAGGGCTTACTATAAATAGCAGGGCATGGATAAACTGGCGAAGACAAAATGGCTAAGTATTGGACTTTATCCTGTAGCTACCTGAAAATGCGCCCAAGGAAAGCTGGTGAAAGTTGAAAAATATTCTAAGGCAAAGTTTCGTCCTCCTCACCCCTCAAAATGCGCCCATGAACAAGCAAGTCAAGGGAGTCGAGTTTCATCCTTCACCCATGCCAAAATGCACCCAAAAAGGGCCATGTGAAGACAAAAACTAGAAGTTGAAAGGTCACTGGTTGGAGGCGTTACAAGTTTCATCCTTCATGCATGAGAAATGCGCCCAAGGTTAGAGAGTGAAAGGCGTTGGAAACTTCATCCTTCACCTATGTGGAAATGCGCCCAAATGGGGCCATGTGAGGACAAAAACAAAGAAGTTGAAGAGTCACATGCTAGGCGTGGTAAACAGTAATCCTCCACACATGCTAATATGCGCCCAAGTTGAAGTGGGTAAGGGGTGAATAAAATACAAGGTGGTGAAAACAAAGTTGCTAGGCGTGGTGAAGTTTTAATTTTCCTTCACCAAGCTAAAATGCGCCTAAGGTGGTGAAGTAAAATACAAGGCATTGAAAATGCCAAGATGGTAGAATGAATAATGTTGGGCGTGGGTGTAAAGTTTTCTCTCCACATGTGATATGCGCCTAAAGTATATAAGGCGTTGGAGTTGCAAAATGATAAAATTTTCCTAAGACGTTGAAGATGATGGAAATAAAATATGTTAAGTATGATGTACTTCAAGGGAGATTTTCTAAGTAAAGTTGATAATTTTTCAAATAGGCAAGGTGATCAAAGTTGAATAAAATTTTCCAAGGCAAAATTTTCAAAGTGATTCAAAAATTTTTTCTAAGGCAAAATATTTTCTTCCTTAGAAAATACGCCTAGACTCTGGGGTGATGAAATTCTTCTTGAAGCACGAGCAAATTTTCCAGAGATGAAGACAAAAGATGTTGGCATTGTAGGATGAGTTAAAATTTTCGAGTCAGAGCAACAGGATGATCACAGAGATGAAGAATGGGTTAAAATTGATTGAATAATATTTTTCTAAGGCTCAAAATTTAAAAATTTAAATGAACCCGTTCGTTGGGTACCCATGGATTCATCACATTTCAGATAAAATTTTCTTCTGGGTATTGAACGTTTGTGATGAGAGATGGATTTCTATGTCTTCCGCACTTCGTCAAGGCCTTCAGCATGAAGAATTTGATCGGTGCTCAAATTGTGAAATTTTCCTAAGGGAGAATTTAAAATTTTCTAAGGCAAATTTGAATAAAATGGTTTTTGAAAGGAAAATACTTCGAACGATGAATTCGAAATGAATTGCATAGGTGATTTTAATCCAGTTCTTCATAGATGAATTTTCCAGAGATGAAGAGAAGTAAAATTTGAATTCAAGTGACAGAGTTCCGGCTGGTGAATTAAAAGATGAATTTAAATTAAAAATTTTCAAAAGTGAATTTGAAATGTGGCAGTCAAAGTTGAACTTCTAGAAGATTGAGATTCTCAGACAAGTGTCAAAAATGCCAGAGGAGGGAAATTCAAATGAAGTAGTGGAAATTTAATTCACTGGCTAAACTTAGCCTTCTTCTAGAATTCAAATTTCCTATAAGTGCTGAAGGCTATTCACTTCTTTTCCACAGCTGAAGAGAAACTCGATTTGCTCTGAGTCCAGTGTTGAGTTTGAAATCTGTTGAAGAAGTTCGAATTTTTTGAAGCTGGAGAGTGGGTTGCTGAGTGAAGGGCGTTGGAAGTTGCTGTAGTGCTGAAGTTCGATTTTGCTAAGTTTGAAGTTACCAGTGCAAGTGAAGAAATTTCGATTTGAAGAGGAATATTGCTGAAGCTTGAAGAGGATCATATTGCTGAAGCTGAGAAGGACGACTTGAAGTAAGAAATTTCAAAGAGTATATTGCTAAGGAAGTGCGCACTTGCTGATTTGCTGATTGAAGAAGTGCGAATTTACAAGAGCGAAGTCACTAAAATCTGCAGTTGCTGAGTGTGAAGTGAAGTTGTTGAGGCTTTGCTTTGTAGTTGAAGTTCGAAGTCTGTTAGAGGAGAACTTGAGATGGCTGAAGAAAGGGCGACTGGCAAGGATAACAATGGTGCGTCCAGGAAAGCAGTTATCAAGAAACTGAGCAAGACATTTATGCCAGAGTCAAAATTCATTTCGAAGATGGGCAAGCTGACAGATACCAACTTGGGCTCCGTCAACCTAGAGACTTTCAAGAACATAATGCTGGGGATTGGTAGTCATCGACCTTCAAACACTTCGCACAACATTGTTCGAAGTGGATTATATGCAGCTGGTGGTTTCCCTCTAGCCATTCAGTGTTCAGAGCTGATGATGGAGTGCGCGAACTGCTATGAGAAGGATCACAGGTCAATCATGTCACCAGATGGACAAGTGCTCGCCAACCCCACTCCTGCTGCCATTGGTGAAGCTTTTAGAATCCCAATGCATAGAAACATGATCTACAAATCAAGGGAGCGAGCTGAGCGAATGTATGCTTTTGCATTTGAGAGATGTACGGAGACGATCAATACTCAATGGATGAGCAATCCCAGGCCCTCTCGTACGAAGTTGCCGAAACAAATTATAGCAGATGATTTGAAGCAGGAGTACTGTGATCTCATCATGATGCTGAGTCGAGTTGGAGGCTTCCCACAACCATTTATTTTTGAGCCATGGATGTTTTATTACATCAACCTCGTGCTGGAAGGAAAGGAGTACGTCAACTGGGCAGAGATGATCAGTGACAATTTGCATGAGCAGCTCCTGAGCCTGAGGAGAACAAAGACATTCTATATGAGCTCTTACATCATCTACATGCTGGCCCGTATGACAAGGTATAGAGGAATTTCATACAAGGAGCCTGTTGGTTGTGGCTCTCACCAGTTTAAAATCCATGAGGCTTGTCCGCAGTTGCATTTGACTAGTACCACTTATTACAAGCGTGTCAATGACGCCTTCACCATGCACATCACGAGATTGCTTCAGGAGTGGATGCATCACAGGATCTCAAGAGAGGCCCAAGAATTGATTGAAAGGTATGTGTGCTGGTTTATATAGTTTCCAAAGTTTTCTTACATAAGGCTGCAAGGTTTTTCGTCATACCCATATGTTGACGTGGTTTTCGAGACCGCACCAACACAGAACAAAGTTTCCCAATGGACACTCTATTCTCTCTTGAACAAAGTATTCAGCGCGCTAAGATTGCAAGTAAGATCACGCTTTCAACTCCAAGGTTCTTGAAATGCGAATAGACCCAGTTTGGTTGATGTGTATATGCTGTGTTCTCACGAGGGGACTTACGTAATTGTTCAGAGTGCATGCAATAACAACCAATGTATGCTTTTGGAAGGGATTTTTATGCGAATGATTTGGCTTTAGCGTGCAAATTTCCTAAAACTAACCAAGATTGTGCGGAATTTGAATGGCTGCAGGGATTTCTAAAATTTTAAATTCTAATCTAAATGCAAATGGGTGTTATGCTCAACTTCAATGAACTTCGAACAAACCTTGCCTAGCCTCCTATAGGACAGCATCAACAAAGTAAGTGCAATCTTCAAAGGATAAAAATGATGTTCAAATCACGATTCAAGAGTGCAACTACCATCACAACGATGCATAATTACGCATGAACCTTGATCGAAGTTAAGTGTAAAATATTCCAGTTGACCACGCAAGACGAGCTTACCATCAGTAAGAACGTTAGTGGTATGGATAAAAGAAGTTCACTTATATCAAGCATAAACATCCATGTCTAACTACTAGCATGAGATTAAGTCCTAATTGAAGTCAAAGGAAAAAGAAACCTCACGAACTATTCAAAACAAAGTTTGAATTCACCATCAATGAAATGCTTTATTAAGAATAGCCTTTTGTGACAATCTCTTACAAAATTCTCAAAGGGAGAATTCCCCTTCTTCTTCAACAATGCAAATGAGAAACTACTCTAACTTAAAAGCTTCTACTCTCTATTCTGCTTCACTAATTGCTCACTACTCTCTGATTCTGACTATGACTACTAGAGTACAAATGAGGGGGACTCCCCCTTATATAGCTGGCCAGTTTCAACCGACGGCCCAGATCGAATTACAATGGAGGGCTCAGATCGAGCCACCTCAGCCCTAGACAAGCTTTGCCCTAAAAACCGCCAGAAGGTGGAGGAGTGGCGTCATAAATGCTCCCAAAAATAGCAGATTCCTCCTTTGACCACCATGAGCAATTAATGCCCACTACCCTTCTAGAAGATTCTC
The DNA here is from genome assembly GCA_007258455.2 of Sequoia sempervirens. Classification (NCBI taxonomy): domain Eukaryota; kingdom Viridiplantae; phylum Streptophyta; class Pinopsida; order Cupressales; family Cupressaceae; genus Sequoia; species Sequoia sempervirens. The sequence goes on from VDFB02078072.1 coordinate 280,351, forward strand.
GTCCATGACCCGGATTCCTTTGCTCTTCTCTCGGACCGCGTACGCCACGAATCGTGCCAGCACTGCGTCGACCTCTTCCTCAGAAATTGATGGAGTAAGATTCAGCTGATACTCCAAGATGGCTACCATTTGCTCATGTTTCTCACAAGATTTTTCCCAAGTCTCCATAGAATCTTGCGTACTCTGAATGATTGTGGAAAATGTGGAGATGTTTTCAAAATCCAACTGGGAAAACGTCCTCATCTCCGTAAAGAATGGCTGCAACCTCGCCCTTAGTCCTTCTGCATCTACCTCCTCAGCAGTCATTCGATTGGCAAAGACTGCTTCTAACGTGTTGAGAATACCCTCGTGGATATTCCTCATAGCCTTTCTGATCCTGGAGGACTCCATTGCTGCAGTGTCAAAGAAACTCTTCCCAGTGAATGCTGCTGAATGCCACCCACGGAAATCGTATCTATCACCCGCTTGAATTACCCCTTCATTCACCAAAGTCTGCGTGGGCACACGCATCAAAACAGCAAGACGTGGGATAGTTTTGTCTTGAAAGATGTGGGTATCTCCCCAAGCTTGCTCAACATCATCCAAGCGTGAAAGAATACCGGAGGCATTTTGAAATGCTGAGGCAAGATCCGCCATAAACTTTTCAGCCTCAGTACGGACACCGTTTATCCATTTGTCCCCTTCTCGTACAGCCCTCTTTACTTCTTCAAGGCCGCTGATCGGCTCTCGTGGCAACTCTGGTGGAAGCTCTGCCGCTGGATTACCTTGAGCAACAGGATGTGCAAGATTTTGCACATACTCAACCAACGCCTTGTGCTCTTTCTTTAATCTCTTGTACTTTCCTTCTTTCTTTACCAGCCTATCCTTCAACGCCTGAAATGAACTTTCTGCTTCCTCCACTACTTGTGCTCCAGAAGGGCGTCCCAACTCAACTGTGGTGATCGTGTACTTCTCCGGCATTGCATCACTCAAATCATGATCTTCCCTTGGGACAGCGATATGAAGGCTGCGAGAACCTGCCTCATTAGTTTCCATCCTTGTATATTTTCTTGCCCTCTTCCGCTTAGGCGACTTGCTTGTTCTGTTTAAGAGTTCTTCCATTTCAAGTGCTAGGTCGGCGTCATCATCTTGGTCCCTTCTGATCGCCTGTGAAAGCCAATTTCGTTGAATATCATAAATGATCAGGGGCTGCTCCTCAGTTGCTTCCACTTCCCGAACTTCTTCCCGAGCAGTATTTGGTGGAGGCTCAATTATCTCAACATCTTGATCACTTCCCTCATGAGTCCTAACATCTTCCTCCCCGAAGGAAAAATCGAAGTGGGTGTCCATATCTGTTTCTTCCCCTTCATCCCGCTTACTGGCAGCTTCTGGATCATTGACGCTCTGAGTATCCATTTCTTTTGGCATTGGCTGGTTGACTTCTCCAACTTCCGGTTCTTCATTTCTCGGAGCTCTCTGACTAGCAAACAATGAAACTTCACGCCTACTGGAAGCATGAGATACCAGCTGAGTGGACGTTGTATCCTCCGACCCCTGCGGCTCTGGCTGAACGGGCCCCCTTCTGGATTCTGGACCTCGTGTGAGCTGCTTCTTCCTCTTTGCTAATACCGGCGGCTTTTTATCACCCATGAGGTCATACGTAAGGGCCACTGACCTTCTCCTTAATCTGTTAACACGCTCATCCACCCAAGCCCTCGTGAATGTCATGACTGGGATAGACAGAGTGTCTAGATCCACAATCTCTGGTTCGGCCCAATCTATTGGTGGCATCGGAGCGTTCTTTACCGTTTCATAGTCTGGATGGGTGACCCTAGTATCCTCCTCAAGTTGATCTGGCACCTTAATCACCTCACATTCCCTGATTAACTTTAGAGGCAGCCTTGAAAACATTCTTTTTCTAATTTCATCCTCACTTCCGGCATTTGCCCAAAAATCTTCCAGGTGAGCCTTGTGTTTGTACTCTTCCCCTTGCACCGTTCCAATCATTCCCTTAGGATCAAAATTTTGTCGGCTGGTATAAAGGGTCAACTTGTAGAATTTCAGCTCATCCCCGGCCTCTTTGGCTGCTTGTAAAGTCGGGCATTCCTTGAGTGAATTTCCCAACACAATGGGAAAATGCAAGCCTCCCTTCTTCTTTCGCCTTATAATTTTGTCGTAGGCCACCAATTACCTAGACAACTCGAGTAATATCATTCTGTTGGTGGGGTACCTAGGTAGTTTGTATACATATGAATCGTACCCCGGCAGCCTCAAATAGGTAAATTTCGGGAATTGGACGAACCAACACCCATATTCTTCGATCAGCATCTGAGCCTCCTCGGATAACCTCTGTTGTGGCCTTTGCTGAAGGGTTCTCGTGATGTACATAGTAAAAGCATCATTCACTCTTTGAAAGTCACCAGTGTGAGTAAGATGCAACTGTTTGCAAGACTGGTGAATCTTGAACTGATTGTAGCCGTAGCCAATTGGCTCCTGGTACGCCAATCCTCTATACTTGGTCATTCGAGCTAGCATGTAAATGACATATGAGCTCATGTAAAATGTTCTTGTCCTCCTGAGACTCCGGAACTGCTCGTCAATATTATCACTGATCATCTGCGCCCAGTTCACTTGCTCGTTCCCCTCGAGCACTACACTGATGTTAAATAACATCCATGGCTCGAATATGAATGACTGTGGGCTGCCATTGACTTTGCTGAGAAGCATAATGATGTCGCAGTATTCTTGCTTCAGCTCCTTTGAGATTATCTGTTTCGGTAGCCTGGCAGCAGGTGGCTTTGGCTTGCGCATCTATGAGGTGTTTATCCTTTTCATGCACTTTTCAAAGGTGGTGGCGTACATCTTGTCCGCCTTGGCCTTGGACTTATACAACATATTGTCCGTAGCGAGGATTCCAAACGCCTCGCCAATTGCATCGGGAGCGAAATTGGCCATGATCATACCATCCGGAGAGGTGATAGTCTGATCCTCAGAATTGTAGAAGTTGGCGCACTCTAGGATCAACTCGGGACAACGGACTGCTGGTTGGAACCTTGCTGCATTGTACAATCCGCTCTTGACGATGTTACGTGATGCATCTGTCGGAAGGTTGCCACCTTGCCCATACATTCTGCGTATGAATGCCTCGAGGTTGAATGGCCCGAGATTGGTATCTGTCAGGTTTCCATACTTCGAGATGATCTTCGACTCTGGGATGAAGGACTTCTTTAGACCCTTGATAATCGCCTGCCTGGAGGCGTTCTCTTTGATAGCTTCATTGTTGGTAGCCTTAGTTCTAGCCTTGCTAGTTCCAGCAGCATCTGCCATCTGCAAAACAAAAAGCGAACATTACTTCATCAACTTTTTAAAATAAAAATCACGTGAGGCGGCTGGCGGTTGGAGTTGGCTGCAAAAATAAACGCAAGTTAGTACCCTCAACAACCAACTTTGACTTTTCAGGAATTAAAACTTCAACCTTCAACAACTTGCAGCCGAAAGAAATATTCAACTCCATGCAAGAAATTAACTCGATCAATTTCAACTTCGGAAAAAGCGTTAAGTTTCAGCAATATTTAAATCAGCAACTCCGAGTATTAAAATCAGCAAGCTTCAAATTATAAAATTACCAAGTTTCAAATCCGCTCTTTGACAGTTATACATTAGCAACTTCGAAGAGTTTAAATAAGTCCGAGAGTTTTAAACAAGCAAATTCAAATCAGCAAGCCTCAACAATTTAAAATCAACTTTTCGAAAGTTATAAATCAGCAACTTCGAAAAGCAATAAAAAAAATCAGCACTTCGGAAATTATACATTAGCAATTTCGAAGGCCTTAGCAAATTTAAATCCAATTTGACTCCAACATTCAGCAACTTCCAAAAATTCAAAGCATAAGCAATTTCGAATTCAAACAATTTCAATCCTTCAGCATAAATAAATGATTTCAGCCTTTTCAATTTTAAACTTCGAAAACGTTTCAACTTTCAGCAAAATAAAAAGTCTCAGCAACTTCGGGTACTTACCTCAGCAACGTGAAGAAATAAAAATGCTAAACCCTTCAAACTTTACTTCGAATTGCAGCAACTTCAAGAAATCAACTTTCAGCAACTTCGATCTCTTGCAAAAATCGAACTTATTTCACACTTTCAGCAACTCTCGAAATAAATCTCACAACTCAATTCACAGCATAAATTTCAACTTCGAATCTTGTGAAATGAGAATGAAAATCCACAGAGTTTTATAGCAAAAGACTGGTGCTAATTTTAGTAGATGTCTTTTATTCCCTTCATAATGACTGACGCGTTTGCTAAATTTAAAAGGGAATATTCCAGTCGTCAGGCAGTTGTTATGACAATTTGCTATTCGGGGAGATTCTTTCCTCGATTTAAATTTAAAATTCCCTCCCGACTGCCAGTTACCTCTGGTAATTTCGAGAAAATCATTTTTACATTGATTTGAAGTTATCTCAACTGCATATTTAAAATGGCACTTTTAATTTATTAAAAATTTTAATTTAAAAGCCATTTTAATTTATTTCTTCAACGCACTTTAAAAATTCGATATCACCCGTCAAAACTTGCTAGGCGTAATTTTATTTTCCATCCGTAATTGACTCCAAAATAAATTCCCCGTGTTAAAATCATCCGAATTTTAAAATTCCATGGGTCAAAAACGAAGGGGGAATTTAATATTAAACTTAGGAAAATAATCAAATAATTAAATTAAATAATTTCTCCAACTTGCTAAGAGAAATTTTAATTTCTTCCAAATGCCATAGAGAATTCTCATTTAATCACACTGAGGGGAAAATTTCAAGTGCCTTCGAAGTCTAAAATTTAAAATTTAACCTCTTCCTTCAAGAGTGGGCGCACTTATATCATAAGCTTTTAATTTTAACGCCCCCTTGGTTTATTTTAAACAATTTCTCTCTTTAGGCATACTTGCCTTCATATTTTGATTTTAAATCACCTTGATCTTGGGCGTATATCTCATGTCAAACCTCAATGTTGAGGCGCATTTAGCACATGATAGTTCCAATTTGAATTGGGGCGCACATCATAAAGGGGGACGTTTAATATTTATTTATTTCCTCTCTTTCTTTCATAACCAAGGCGCAAAACATAGGTGGAGGCTTCATTTTTGAAACATCTTCATCTTACACGCTCTTTAGGAAAATTAAATCATACGCCCCCAGGAAAATTAAATCATAATTCAAGCTATGATTTTTTTTAACGCCTTAGTCAATTTTCTCCTTATTTCTCTAGGCGCATATTGCAGGGGTGACTTTCAGCCTGGGGCGCATTTAGCATAGTCTACTTTCAGTTCCAACGTTTCAGCATTTGTTTAGGGTCTTGGGCGCATTTATCACATAGTGCTTCCATTTTAGCTGACTTAACCAGATTTCCCCAACTTAATCTCTCAAGGCAAGGTGCATATGATGGCTGTGATTTTAGTTTCAACGTCTTTAAAATTTATCAATTTTCCATCCAAGCTGGGCGCAAATGAAGCATGGAGTTTTTAATTCTGATCCTTAGGCGCGTACAAGAGGGTGGACTTTAAGTTTCACGCCTTGGAAAATTCATTATTCTCCTCCAAACATGTTGGGCGCATTTCAATGTGTGAACTTCCAGTTTGATCATCTTAGGAAAAATTTCATTTACCTACTCAGAGAGGGGCGCATCCTTCATATCAAGCTTTTAATTTATGTCTTAGGCACATATGAGATGTGATGCCTCCACTTTCAACTTAGGCGCATTTGTCATGTTGAGCATCCAGGCGCAAATTGTAGAACCAACTTTCAATTAAATAACTCGGCCAAATCTTACTCAAGGGCGCATTTAACTTAGGAAGCTTTCATTTTGAGCACTTCTCTTTAGGCGCATTTGGAGAGGTCTTGGAGAATTTTCATGCCTTAGAAGATTTCAACCTCCTCAGGAACTTAAGGCGCAAATAGCATTGTGTGCTTTGAGTTTGAAGTACTTAGGATATTTTCTAACTCCCCTCAAGACTTAAGGCGCATCTGGGGCTTCATACTTTCAATTTTGAACTTCATTATTCTTATTGGGCGCAAATCACACCCTCAGCTCCAAGGCGCAAAACACAGGTGGAGGTTTTAATTTACTTTCTTCTCAAGGGCGCATTTGCCTGTTGCTACTTCCAATTTTGACTTGGGGCGCATTTGGGACCTCCAACTTCCATTTTCGACACTTAGAAATTTTTTAAGACTCATTTCCCAGGCAAAGGCGCATTTCAATGGGTTAACTCTCAATCTTGCCAAGGCGCATTTGACCATGTGGGCTTCTAATTGGAGGCGCATCTAATGGACTGAGCTTTCATTTTCAATGTTCTCTCTCATTTTTTTTTTTAACTTGGGCGCAAATAACCCCTTGTGGTCTCATTTTTAACAATTAAGCGCACTTCAAACTTTCAACTTTGGTGGGCGCAAATTACTAGTCAAGCTTCTAGTTTCGAATGCCTTAGATTATTTTTCAATTGTTTGGGGCGCATTTGGCACACGGTGCTTTCAACTTCAAGAGGGGGCGCATATTACTATGTCAACTTTCACTTTTCAATCACCTTAACGTTTTAGAGGCCCCTATTTACCCTGGGCGCAAACAAGACCTCAAACCTTCACTTTGGTTCCAGGCGCATATGATGTGTTGAACGTTCAATTTGAGACTTCCAGTAGAGGGCGCATATTACTATGTCAACTTCCAATTTTGTCATTTGGGCGCATCTCATAGGGTGAGCCTTCAATTTCTACGCCTTAGAACATTTTTCAAGTCCCTTTAGCTAGCAAGGGCGCATATGAGGCCTTGAGGTTCAACTTTGTTATACTTAGCAAATTTTCGCCTCTGTTTAGCTTTGAGTTGATTTTCCCTTTGTCAACCCTAACTCGCCCTGAGTTTCTATTTCTAGACAATTCTCTAAATTTTGCGCCATTGACTGAATCCTGACTCCAGAAAGCCTGATTTTCGCCTTGCTCTGAATTTTGACTGACTTGGTGCTGTCGATGCCCGATGCCCATTTGCGCCTGCTATTTTTAGCAACCTGCTAAAAATAGAAATTTCTCAAAAAGTCTCCAAATTTCATGTGCCAATTGCCTGATGCCTGGTGATCGTAACTGAATGCTGTTTCTGCTGGACTGTGCTGTTTGCCCTTGATTTTAGGAAATCCTAATTGACCTGCTAAAAATAGCAATCATCTGATTCTTCATTCCCTGCAACTCTCTTTGTTTTGAAATTCGTGCCACGGATTACTTATCACATGTTTGTCTTGTACCCGTCGAGATCTAGTGTCAACCTGCCAATTATAGTCGCTTCTGAGGTGACTTACTATTTATAGTAAGTGCCCGTTTCTGAGACCTCCTTTGCTCCGTTCGTCTTGAAATTTGGACAGTGTGCTCTTCGTTGGTGAACTTGCCCGTTTGTGCTGATGCCGAGATCAACTTTCTATTTATAGCCCTCGTCCAAAACGCCTTACTAAAAATAGCAGGTTCTCCGATTGCCTTCAAATTTTGCCAGCAGACTCTCTGAAAGATGCCGATCATGATGGATACCTTAGTTTTGAACATTTTGACTTCTGATTCCTCATTTTTAGCGTTGAAGCTCGAAACCCTAATTTTGTGCATGTTGCTCAGATGAGCTTCGTTTGTCCTCGTTTCAGTTGCATGATGATCAGCCTGCATTTCTGAGGTGTTGAGTAGCTGCCCAAGTGATACCTGCTAAAAATAGAAAACGGCCGGAAAAGTGACCGACCGGCTGCCGGATGATCTTGCATGTCATACTGCCCGAAAAATCTCGGAAAACCCAAAAAAACCCAGAAAAATCTCCAACATGCACGCACTGGCTAAAAATAGTAAGTTTCTGAAAAGTGGTCAGCTCCATTCGCATGTTACACTGTCGCGAAGCTCTTGGAACCTAGAAAGAAAAATGCCGACATGTTTCGAAAATGTCTGGTGATGTAAACTTAATTTGGCCTCGGGTCAATGTCGAAAAGTCATCAAGCCATGCTTTACGTCATATCACCGCAGCGTCTCAAAACCCGGCGAACCGGACATGCATCAGAAAATGTAACATCTGGACCTCGAAATCTGCTCTGGAAGCTGGACTGCTAAAAATAGCAAGTCGTCCGTTCTTGCTCAAATTTTGCCAAAAGTGAACCCTAAGTGTTTAGAATGTAAAAGTAGAAGTTGCCTAATGTGAAAATCTCGAAAGAATCAACCCTAAACTGACACTTACTAAAAATAGCAAGTTGGCAGAACTTAGTGAAAATTTAGGAGTTACTTGCTGAAAACATGGTAATAGCAGTGTTAGGCCCAAAAGCTGACAAACCGACTCAATTTGACTTCAAAATGACCTAAAGATGTGAAACCCTAATTTCAGTACTTGGTCGAATCTTATGTTCAAGCTTGCTGACGGGAGCGTCCCCGGAAAGCAGACAACAGAAAAGAAGCAGAACGAGAGAGAAAGACAAAAACCAAAACCAAAAGACCAGAATGGAACAAAAATTTAGGGGGTCCCCATTTTGAATGGGGCGATGTGTGAAAAGGTCACAACACCATATAGGCTGCCTAAGTACCCAACCAATAGAATATTGATGTTAGAGATATCTAGGCAATTGGTTGCCTACGATAAAATTCAGAAGAAAAAGAAGGGAGGTGTTGATTTCCCGATTGTCATGGGCAATTCGAATGAAGTGTGTCCTTCATTACAGGCAGCTAGGGAAGCCGAGAGTGAGCTTCAATTTTATCACTTTTCATATCACACCAGTCGACAGCACTATGATCTGCATAACAACATCAAATGGGTACTGTCAGAGAAATTTAAACATAAGGTAAATATTGAGGATTATTGGGCTGATGCATCGACTTCAGGCCAGTCGTGAAAAGAATGTTCTCTACTTCGCCACTAACATGATCGTGGAGTGTGAAGTTGTTCCGTTCCAAAATTAGGTAATGAGGCCATGGACGCTGTCCAGACATGCAAAAGGCTGGAGATACTCCACTTCCACTTCCCGGATTTGTCGCAACTGCAGGTATTGTCAATTTTACCACACACTTTCCATTCCGGCCCTGGACATTCACTCTCAGAGCATGGGTTGACGGCTGGTGAAAGCGTGCTGAAGAGCAAGACGCATTGCTTTGACTTCACAATCTGATGCGGGAGACCACAGACACCCGCACCACCGCGAAGAAACAAATCACATGAGGTTCGTGACCAAGGAAAGGAGCTTGGTAGAGCCCGGCTCAACCGAGTCACCGTGAAGTTGCGCTGAATCGGGCCACTATCGGGAGATACGCTCCGCTACGAGGTTTCTTTATTTTGCTGATCAAAGAAAATGCATTGAATCAAAAGTAAGCAAGACAGAAAATAGCCACCACGGAGAATCGCTGGCTAGAGCATCAACAACGCACCTACTAGAGTTGATCAGCAAGATGATGAGGGGACTACTACTGACCCTCAGTTTCAGCAAGAGTTAGAGACGGCTTTGGAGGATGATGATGATATAGTTTCAGGAGATAATCAGCCACTTGAGGATGATGAGCCTCACCAGAATGATGTAGAAGTTGAACAAGTTCGAGAAGTAGAGGCACAAGAACAACAGCCATTTGATATACAGTATATAGTACCTGATTGGCTCAGAGATAGGATGAGAAGAAGCCCCAGCGAAGAGATTGATCTAGCACTTGAAATGGAAGAGTTTTTGAACAGGATCAGCGCGCCTCCACTGTAGTAAGAAGAGAGAGCACGGTGTTTTCAAAGATATCAACCGATGAGGATGGTTCCCCGCATCTCACGCGTGGGGGTCGCGCTTACAGGTTGATTAGACCGAATGAAGCAAAGGTTTAAAACTACCGGTCCTTTAGTTAGGATGCCCCACAGGTGCACAAATTGTAGAGGAGTGTGATAACTCCTACCTCGCACTCAAGGACAGTTTATTTAAAAAGGAAGGAAAGTACAAGAAGTTGAAAAGAGAGCATAAGGCTTTGATAGGATATGTGCAGCAGTTGTCTCGTCCTCGTGGGCAGGAGATTCCAGCGATAGAGCTTCCAACTGAGATACCTAGAGAGTCGATTAGTGGCTTGTTGGAGCTTGGGAAGATGGCACAGGAGGCAGATAAATGGGTCACGGGAGTTCGTGCTGAGACATAAAAGTTTATGGAGGACCTTGCTCTTGCTTTCGCCAGCTTCCAAAGATTTTGGCACGGATGGAGGCGGTTGATCAGGCCTGGGGTGATGCTTCTGTTTATCAAAGCAAAGTAATTCAGTGTCTTGAGGCATTGAGACGTGTTCCTTTGCGGTTGCTGATTGATGGAGGGGTCATTCAGGAGAATGACAGGTATGACTTTTCTAGATGGTATTCTTCAGCAATCATGGGACGTGGTTTCTTTGACGCAGCACAGGCGGATTCAACTAGAGTACGGAAGGCTATGGCCAATATCATTGATGGAGTCTAGAATACTTTCGAGGCTATATTTGCTAGGCGGTTGAATCCAGATGAGGTGACTGTTGATAATTTGAGGGATAGGCTGGTGCCTTTCTTTTTAGAGGTGAATACCTTCGTACAAGATGACTTTGAGAACAC
>VDFB02078072.1:291013-304907 GCA_007258455.2 Sequoia sempervirens
ATTTATCACATAGTGCTTCCATTTTAGCTGACTTAACCAGATTTCCCCAACTTAATCTCTCAAGGCAAGGTGCATATGATGGCTGTGATTTTAGTTTCAACGTCTTTAAAATTTATCAATTTTCCATCCAAGCTGGGCGCAAATGAAGCATGGAGTTTTTAATTCTGATCCTTAGGCGCGTACAAGAGGGTGGACTTTAAGTTTCACGCCTTGGAAAATTCATTATTCTCCTCCAAACATGTTGGGCGCATTTCAATGTGTGAACTTCCAGTTTGATCATCTTAGGAAAAATTTCATTTACCTACTCAGAGAGGGGCGCATCCTTCATATCAAGCTTTTAATTTATGTCTTAGGCACATATGAGATGTGATGCCTCCACTTTCAACTTAGGCGCATTTGTCATGTTGAGCATCCAGGCGCAAATTGTAGAACCAACTTTCAATTAAATAACTCGGCCAAATCTTACTCAAGGGCGCATTTAACTTAGGAAGCTTTCATTTTGAGCACTTCTCTTTAGGCGCATTTGGAGAGGTCTTGGAGAATTTTCATGCCTTAGAAGATTTCAACCTCCTCAGGAACTTAAGGCGCAAATAGCATTGTGTGCTTTGAGTTTGAAGTACTTAGGATATTTTCTAACTCCCCTCAAGACTTAAGGCGCATCTGGGGCTTCATACTTTCAATTTTGAACTTCATTATTCTTATTGGGCGCAAATCACACCCTCAGCTCCAAGGCGCAAAACACAGGTGGAGGTTTTAATTTACTTTCTTCTCAAGGGCGCATTTGCCTGTTGCTACTTCCAATTTTGACTTGGGGCGCATTTGGGACCTCCAACTTCCATTTTCGACACTTAGAAATTTTTTAAGACTCATTTCCCAGGCAAAGGCGCATTTCAATGGGTTAACTCTCAATCTTGCCAAGGCGCATTTGACCATGTGGGCTTCTAATTGGAGGCGCATCTAATGGACTGAGCTTTCATTTTCAATGTTCTCTCTCATTTTTTTTTTTAACTTGGGCGCAAATAACCCCTTGTGGTCTCATTTTTAACAATTAAGCGCACTTCAAACTTTCAACTTTGGTGGGCGCAAATTACTAGTCAAGCTTCTAGTTTCGAATGCCTTAGATTATTTTTCAATTGTTTGGGGCGCATTTGGCACACGGTGCTTTCAACTTCAAGAGGGGGCGCATATTACTATGTCAACTTTCACTTTTCAATCACCTTAACGTTTTAGAGGCCCCTATTTACCCTGGGCGCAAACAAGACCTCAAACCTTCACTTTGGTTCCAGGCGCATATGATGTGTTGAACGTTCAATTTGAGACTTCCAGTAGAGGGCGCATATTACTATGTCAACTTCCAATTTTGTCATTTGGGCGCATCTCATAGGGTGAGCCTTCAATTTCTACGCCTTAGAACATTTTTCAAGTCCCTTTAGCTAGCAAGGGCGCATATGAGGCCTTGAGGTTCAACTTTGTTATACTTAGCAAATTTTCGCCTCTGTTTAGCTTTGAGTTGATTTTCCCTTTGTCAACCCTAACTCGCCCTGAGTTTCTATTTCTAGACAATTCTCTAAATTTTGCGCCATTGACTGAATCCTGACTCCAGAAAGCCTGATTTTCGCCTTGCTCTGAATTTTGACTGACTTGGTGCTGTCGATGCCCGATGCCCATTTGCGCCTGCTATTTTTAGCAACCTGCTAAAAATAGAAATTTCTCAAAAAGTCTCCAAATTTCATGTGCCAATTGCCTGATGCCTGGTGATCGTAACTGAATGCTGTTTCTGCTGGACTGTGCTGTTTGCCCTTGATTTTAGGAAATCCTAATTGACCTGCTAAAAATAGCAATCATCTGATTCTTCATTCCCTGCAACTCTCTTTGTTTTGAAATTCGTGCCACGGATTACTTATCACATGTTTGTCTTGTACCCGTCGAGATCTAGTGTCAACCTGCCAATTATAGTCGCTTCTGAGGTGACTTACTATTTATAGTAAGTGCCCGTTTCTGAGACCTCCTTTGCTCCGTTCGTCTTGAAATTTGGACAGTGTGCTCTTCGTTGGTGAACTTGCCCGTTTGTGCTGATGCCGAGATCAACTTTCTATTTATAGCCCTCGTCCAAAACGCCTTACTAAAAATAGCAGGTTCTCCGATTGCCTTCAAATTTTGCCAGCAGACTCTCTGAAAGATGCCGATCATGATGGATACCTTAGTTTTGAACATTTTGACTTCTGATTCCTCATTTTTAGCGTTGAAGCTCGAAACCCTAATTTTGTGCATGTTGCTCAGATGAGCTTCGTTTGTCCTCGTTTCAGTTGCATGATGATCAGCCTGCATTTCTGAGGTGTTGAGTAGCTGCCCAAGTGATACCTGCTAAAAATAGAAAACGGCCGGAAAAGTGACCGACCGGCTGCCGGATGATCTTGCATGTCATACTGCCCGAAAAATCTCGGAAAACCCAAAAAAACCCAGAAAAATCTCCAACATGCACGCACTGGCTAAAAATAGTAAGTTTCTGAAAAGTGGTCAGCTCCATTCGCATGTTACACTGTCGCGAAGCTCTTGGAAAACCCAGAAAGAAAATGCCGACATGCGCTGAAAATGTCTGCATGCAAACCCTAATTTTGGCCTCCGCCTCCGAAGGCCGAATGCTGAAAGTCATCGTCATGCTTTGCTTGTCATATCACCGCAAAGGTCACGAAAAACCCAGAAGGAATCTCCGGACATGCATCAGAAAATGTAACATCCAAACCCTGAAGTTTGCTCTGGAAGCTGGACTGCTAAAAATAGCAAGCCGTCCATTCTTGTTCAAATTTTGCCAAAAGTGAACCTGAAGTGCTCAGAATGTAGTGAAGTTGCCGGAATGTGAAAATCTCGAAAGAATCAACCCTAAACTGACACTTACTAAAAATAGCAAGTTGGCAGAACTTAGTGAAAATTTAGGAGTTACTTGCTGAAAACATGGTAATAGCAGTGTTAGGCCCAAAAGCTGACAAACCGACTCAATTTGACTTCAAAATGACCTAAAGATGTGAAACCCTAATTTCAGTACTTGGTCGAATCTTATGTTCAAGCTTGCTGACGGGAGCGTCCCCGGAAAGCAGACAACAGAAAAGAAGCAGAACGAGAGAGAAAGACAAAAACCAAAACCAAAAGACCAGAATGGAACAAAAATTTAGGGGGTCCCCATTTTGAATGGGGCGATGTGTGAAAAGGTCACAACACCATATAGGCTGCCTAAGTACCCAACCAATAGAATATTGATGTTAGAGATATCTAGGCAATTGGTTGCCTACGATAAAATTCAGAAGAAAAAGAAGGGAGGTGTTGATTTCCCGATTGTCATGGGCAATTCGAATGAAGTGTGTCCTTCATTACAGGCAGCTAGGGAAGCCGAGAGTGAGCTTCAATTTTATCACTTTTCATATCACACCAGTCGACAGCACTATGATCTGCATAACAACATCAAATGGGTACTGTCAGAGAAATTTAAACATAAGGCAAATATTGAGGATTATTGGGCTGATGCATCAGACGAGGTTGAAGTCAGGAAAAGAATGTTCTCTCAGTTTCCAATTAACATGATCAGGGAGTGTGAAGTTGTTCCGGTTCCAGACCAGGTAAATGAGGACATGGACGTTACATCCATCCGGATGTCTGGCAGTGAGAACCTCCGCTTCCACTTTCTGGATTGGTGGGGAGCCGAGGAGGGCCTGGCGACTTGGACCTACCATTCGGTCTTGACATTCCTGCCAGAGCATGGGTTGGCAGTGGTGTGGGGTTAGAGCAGGCGATTGGCACGACTTACAATTTGATGGGAGACCACGGGACACCCACCACCCGTGAGGAAGAAACAAATCACATAGGGTCTAGAATCCGAGAAGGAAGAGGCAGGTTGGTGAGGAGCCGTTCAGCTGGAGCCTCTGTTGTGACCTTTTTCACACATCGCCCCATTCAAATGGGGACCCCTAATTTTCGCTCCATTCTAGTCATTTTGGCTTTGGTTTTTGGTCTCTCTCTCTCTCTCTCTGTCTCGTTTCTGATGGTCTACTTTCCGGGATTCCTCCACCGTTGAGCTTAAAATGCAAAAATTCTGGCCAAGTCTGAAAATTAGGGTTTTGAGCTTCCTTGCCAATTTGAGGTCAAATAAAGTGAATAAGTTGAAAATTGAGCCTAATGTTGTTGTCAGTGTGCTTCCAGCAAAATTTCAACAGATTCCGAGGTACTTACTATTTTTAGTAAGTGTGAGAATTCAGTGCAGTTCATCAGTATTTTTGAAATTCCGACAGTCACACCACACTCAGAGTATATCAGACTGCTTGCATGCCAAATTTGAGCGAAAACGGACAACTTACTATTTTTAGCAGTCCGGCTTCTGGAGCAAATTTCAGGGTGCAGATGCAGAGTTTTTCTTTGCATGTGCATATTTCTTGGGTTTTCGAGACAACCAGCGATGATATAATAACATGCAAAGGCCGAAACTGACCACTTCCATTCAGCCTTTGGGGCTGGCGCGGGTTTGGCAGGTTTCTTTTTGCGTAATAGAGATTGATTCCTGATGGGTTTTTCGAGACCTTCGCGATGGTGTGACATGCAAACGAGGATTCTCACTCAGTAAGGAACTTGCTATTTTTAGCAGGTGTGTCCCGGCAGCCGCCACCCAGCAGTTCAGAATCACGAGCTGATCGCAGTGTCGTAGAAACGAAGGCAAACAGAGATCATTTGATATGCATGCGGAGCGAATTAGGGTTTCCAACTTTGGAGCCTAAAAATAGGAATCAAAAGTCAAAATTTGCGAAAACCGGTGTAAACCTCCGCGATCAGTGTTCTTCAGGCTATCTGCTGGTGAAATTACAAGTCGATCGGAGCACTTACTATTTATAGTAAGTCAATTTGGAAACTGGCTAAAAATAGTAAATCAACTGCATGCAGTGGTGTCGACAGACAAGTCACGTGGTGAGGAGCGCCTCATTAAAATTTCAAATCAAACGGAGCTGTGGAGATATCAGAAACATGAGGTTACTATTTATAGTAAACTACCTCAAGAAATGCCTTGAAATAGCAGGGTGATTAAAAATGGCAGTGTTAACAGGACAATGGAGCTATGAGGATGCTACGTTCAAAATTTCAAGTTGATCCAATCTTCAGAAGTGCAAAAATGAGAAGGTTTACTATAAATAGCAGGGTATGAGAAGCTGGCAAGGACGAGAAAAATGGCTAAGTCTGGAACTTCATCCTTCACTTCCTTGAAAATGCGCCCATCTCAGCTGGAGGCTCAGAAAAAAATGCTAAGTATGAGGTTCGTCCTATTCAGGGGGCAAAATGCGCCCAAGATGAAAAAAGTCAAAGAGAAGTCAAAGTTTTCTATCCTGCTCATGCCTTGAAATGCGCCCAAAGGAGAATGGAGAGAGTTTAAAAAAAAAATTCTAAGGCACAAGCTCGTCCACCTCACATAGCAAAATGCGCCCTCCTCACAAAGCAAGATGTTTGAGAAATTTTCTAAGTATAAAATATCCTCCTCACCCATCAAAATGCGCCCACCTCTCAACAAGTCAAAAGGGTCAAAGAACTTCATCCTGCCCACATAGCAAAATGCGCCCACCTTGAGAGTTGAGAGCATAAAGAATTTCTAAGTATTGGTGTTCATCCACCTCCAAGCCAAAATGCGCCCATGTTTGAAAGGCATGCAACAAAAAGTCAAGGAAAGTCAAAGTTTTTAATCCTTCACCAAGTAAGAAATGCGCCCATGCAAGAATAAGCTGGAAAAAGTCAAAGAGTCAACAAAGTTCATCCTCCTACATGGGCAAAATACGCCCAAATCAAGGCATGTCAAGACAAAAATCAGGAAGTCCAAAAGTCATCCTTCTTGCATGTCTAAATGCGCCCAAGTTGAGGTGTAAAAGGTAATTGAAGGTGGTGAATGAGGTAAAAGGTAAGTTAAACACTCTAAGGCGTGGTCAAAGCAAAGTGAATGCTAGGCATGGTGGAGTTTTAAATTTTTTTTCCCTCCAAGTGCTACATGCGCCTGAGGTGATAAGTGTTAAAGGTGTTGAAAATATCTCCCCAAGGCGTGATTTTGAGTATCCTCTTCAAGTCCAAAATGTGCCCAAGGTGGTGGGTGTTAGAAAAAGTTCTAAGGTGTGTGGGGTGAAAACAAAATATTGGGCGTGATTTTTGATTTTTCTCTCAAGTGTGCTGGGCGCCTAAAGTTATAAAGTGTGAAAATTTTCTAAGGCGTGATTTTCCTCTTCAAGTATAAAGGTGGGAGGGATGGTAATTGTTAAGGCGGTGGGCTTTTAAATGTCCTCTTCAAATGTGAAATGCGCCTAGAGTGTAAAATGAAATATAAGACAAGGTGATGAGGACCTCTCCTAAGGCGTTGGAACTTCAAGTGAAGAAATTTTCCAAGTGAAATAAAATGTGAAGTGAGGCAAATTGCTAGGTGTTGAAACTTTCAAGATGATAAACTCTTTCTTAAGGCCTTGAAGATGTCGGAAAAAAAAAAAATTTTGCTAGGCGCCCTCATGAAGATTTTCTAAGTAAAGTTGGTGATTTTCTCGCAGGCAAAGTTGATCAAGTTGGATATAAAATTTTCTAAGGCACAAAATATTTTCTCCCTTAGAAAAATTGCCAAGTCTAGAGAGGTGATGGAATTTTCCTTGAAACACAGCAGAGTCGCCAGAGATAAAGTCGGTGAATGCCAGCTCCACAGGATGAGTAAAAAATTTTCAAGTCAGAGCAACAAAATTCTTAGAGGGGATCGAAGAACGAGGACAAAATTGTTGAAAGAATAATTTTCTAAGGTTCAAAATTCAGAGAAATAAAATGAACCCGTTCGTTGTGCACCCATGGGTTCGGTGCATTCTGGAGAAAATTTTCTTCTGGGTATCGAAGATTATCGATGAGGAGTTGATTTTAAGGTCTTCCACAGCTTGTCGAGAATTTTGGGATAAAGATTTTAAGTGAGCACCAGGTTGATGTATTTCCTAAGGGAAAATTTGAAAATTTTCTAAGGCAAAGGTGAAGAAAATGTGTTTTCAAGGTGAAATTCTCCAGATGATGAATTTGAAAGGAACTGCCTAGGTAAATTTGCTCAAATCCTTCGTGAAGATAGTTTTCTTGAGCCAGAGATGTTGTCAGAGCTCCAGCAGGTGAAATGAATTTCTCAAAGATAAAGATTGTCTAAGGCATGAGTTTGAACGCAAAGTTGGCGATGAACGCTTGAAAGTCAAAGCATGAAAATTAGGTAAGTGAGTTAAGTTTATATCATGAAGTATTCTAATACCCCTCTCCTTGCTTGTTTTGCAGGAGAAATGTTGAGGCCAGAGCACGACGACTTGAAGTGGAAGCACGATGAAGATGAGTTTCACATGAAGAAAGAAAAAGTTGCAAGAAATTGGCTAGAGCACGACGACTTGAAGTGGAAGCACGATGAAGATGAGTTTCACATGAAGAAAGAAAAAGTTGCAAGAAATTGGCTAAGTGTTAACTCAAGTGACAAAGATGAAGATCCTCAAGTGGAAGAAGTCAAAGAACAAAGTCAAGAAGGAAGATCAAGGACAGTGTGAACGCATCTACAAATGGAATCTTCTAGAAGGATGATGGTGGACATTATGGCGCATTTATTACCCCACTCTCCTCTATGGCGGTTTTTAGGGCAATATTATTTGCCAGAGTGAGAATTGTACGATTACAGCCCACTCTATTGATTGTAACCCTAGCCGTCTTTTTGGGACAGCTAGCTATAAAGGAGTCCCCTCATTTTGTAAGAGCATTAAAATTAGAATTAGATTGAACATTGAGTAGTAGACATTGAGAGAACATTAGAGCTAGAATGAAGGTGTAGCATTGTAAAACCATGTTCGCATAATTTGGAGAAGAGAAAATTTTTTCCTTGGCTTTTGAGAGTGTTGTGTAACACATGATAATAGATCTTTTCATTGATGATGGAATTAGGTCTTGTCATGAAATGCTAGCAAGGATTTCTTCTTCCTTCTACAAGTAGCTTAAATTCATGCAAGTAGCTTACTTTGGTGTGTGGTGTTTTATTGAGATAGCTTCGCTTTATTCCATACCACTAGCGGCTTGTTGATGATAAGTTCGCCTTGCGTGGTCGACTGGAGATTGTTTTGTGTTTAACTTCGGTTGTGGTTTACATACTTATATGCGTCGTTCTGATGGTGTATGTTAAATTATAACTTGAACATCTTTTGCTGTTTCCCTTGAAGATTGCACCGATTTTGCTGAGGCTGTCCGACGGAAGCTAGGTGAAATCCGGTTGAAGTCTATTGAAATGAAACTCCACATATCCTGCATTTAGAATAGAATATAAACTCCTTAGGCCCTACACCCTTTTAATTCAGTTCATTTCCGGTTGGAATTAGGAAACTTGCGCTCACCTGCCAAATCATTTGAACTACACGAAAGCCCTTTGTCTGCTGTTTGTTGTTAGCCGTCGAACAATTGTGTAAGTCCCCTTGAAAATACCAGCAATATCACATCAAGCCAAACTAAGCCTATTCGCACTTAAGGAACCTTGGAGTTGAAAGCATGATCTTACTCGCAATCTTAGCATGCTGAATACTTTGTTCAAGAGAGGATAGAGCGTCCGTTGGGAGACTTTATTCTGTGTTGGTGCGGTCTCAAAAACCACATCAACACCTCCACGAGTTGCAGTTGAATCGCCTACGCCATTGGAGACACGTTCTCCAAGTATACAGGAGGTTTCTTTGTTTGCTGATCAAAGAAATGCATTGAATCAGGTGCAAGTAGTACAGGAAAATAATCAGCCACCACGGAGAGAATCAGTTGGCCAGAGCGTCAACGCACCTACAAGAGATGATCAACAAGATGATGAGGGGATGACTACTGACCCACAGTTTTAGCAAGAGTTAGAGACGGCTTTGGAAGATGATGACATAGTTTCAGGAGATACTCAGCCACTTGAGGATGATGAGCCTCACCAGAATGATGTAGAAGTTGAACAAGTTCGAGAAGTAGAGGCACAAGAACAACAACCATTTGATATACAGTATACAGTACCTGATTGGCTCAAAGATAGGATGAGAAGAAGACCCAGCGAGGAGATTGATCCAGCAGTTGAAATGGAAGAGTTTTTGAACAAGATCAGCGCGCCTCCACAAAAGAAGAGAGCATGAAAGTTTTCAAAGATTTCGACTGAAGAGGATGGCTCTCGCACCCTTCACCTAGCCGTGCCACAGGTTGATTGTGACCGAAATGAAGCAGTGCCAGAAAATTACGTGGTCACAACTTTGGAGTTAGGACGTGTTAATGTGTTTTTCGTGACCGCACCAACGCAGAATAAAGTTGCGAACGGCTTCCCTATTCTCTCTTGATCAAAGTATTCCGCACGCTAAGATTGCAAGAAAGTTCGTGCGTTCAACTCCAAGGTTCTTTTAGTGCGAATAGGCTCAGTTTGGCTTGATGTGATTTGCTGGTATTTCAAAGGGACTTACGGAATTGTTCGGATAGTGAAGTAAAGTCATCAAAGTCCACTAGAAATCTGTTCTAAGTGTTGGAATTCAAGAGAAGAAGCTGAGGTTTGCAAACAAGAAAGTTATTGCAGCTTCTTGAAGACGACTGCAGCCCCTATGTAATGTCATGTATCATTTTTATAAATTAAATTGTTGATGAATGTTGTTGTTTGTAGATGGCTGAAGCGAGGACAACTGGAAAGGACAATGGTGCCTCAAGACAGGCTGTGATCAAGAAGCTAAGCAAAACGTTCATGCCAGAGTCGAAATTCATTTCAAAGTTGGGAAAGTTGACAGACACCAATTTGGGCTCCGTCAACCTGGATACCTTCAAGAACAGAATGTTTGGAATTGGAAGTCATCGGCCTTCAACTACTTCACACAACATTATTCGAAGTGGGTTATATGCAGCTGCTGGTTTCCCACCAGCCATTCAGTGCTCGGAGCTGATGATGGAGTGTGCCAATTACTATGAGAAAGAACACCGGTCGATCATGTCACCTGGTGGCCAAGTGCTTGCCAATCTTACTCCGGCAGCCATTGGTGAAGCTTTCGGGATCCCGGTGCACAGAAATATGATCTACAAGTCCAGAGAATGAGCTGAGCGAATGTATGCTTCTGCTTTTGAGCGATGCATGGATACAATTAACACCCACTGGATGACCACTCCTAAGCCCTCTCGTACGAAGTTGCCCAAGCAGATCATAGCGGACGACTTGAAGCAGGAATATTGTGACCTCATCATGATGCTGAGCAGGGTTGGTGGTTGTGCACAGTCCTTCATCTTTGAACCTTGGATGTTTTACTACATCAACCTGGTGCTAGAGGGCAAAGATTATGTCAATTGGGCCGAAATGATAAGTGATAATCTACATGAGCAGCTCCTGGGCCTCCGAAGAACGAAGACATTTTACATGAGCTCCTACATTATCTACATGTTGGCACGGATGACGAAGTACAGGGGGATCTGTTACAAGGAACCTGTTGGTTGTGGCTCCCACCAGTTTAAGATTTATGATGTGTGTCCACAGTTGCACCTGTCGAGCACAACCCACTACTCGCGTGTCAACGATGCCTTCACCATGTATATCACGAGGCTGCTTCAGGAGCGGTTACATCATAGAATCTCGAGGGATGCCCAAGAACTAATTGAGAGGTATGGGTGTTGGTTTGTACAATTTCCGAGATTCTCTTATGTTAGGCTGCAAGGTTTCTCGTCATACCCTTATAGGCTGCCTAAGTACCCAACAGATAGAATATTGATGCTAGAGATATCTAGACAGTTGCTAGCCTTTGACAAAATTCAAAAGAAGAAGAAAAAGGGAGGGATAGAGTTTCCAATTGTAATGGGCAACTCAGATGAGGTGTGTCCTTCGATACAGGCAGCTAGAGAGGCTGAGAGTGAGCTTCAGTTTTATCACTTCTCATATCATACAAGTCGACAACACTATGACCCGCATCATAACATCAAGTGGGTGTTGTCGGAGGAGTTCAAGCATAAGGCCACCATAGAGGATTATTGGGCTGATGCAGTTGATGAAATTAGTAAGAGAGAATGTTCTCTAGGTTTGCCTATTACTCACGATGGGAGTGTGGGGATTGTGCGGTTCAGGACAGGTGTGAATGAGGATATGAATATTTGTTCATCCAAATTCTGTGACTATTAGAATGCTCCACTTCCATACTCCCAGGTGGATTCAGAGGCAGGTGTGGAATTCCCCGGATACTGCTATCCACTGTCATGACATTTACTAGAGCATGAGTCACGATGAGGAGGGTAAGCGGAGGTTGAAGAGTAGGTCCAATTGCCTTGACCCTGATTTGATGGGGAGATCGCGGGCTTGCGCCCTACTTGTAGAAGAAATAGATTACAAAGAGGTCGAGTCGGGGAAAAGAAGAAATAGTTAAACGAAGAATTTTACTGTGGAACCTCACAGTTGGGTAGCAGCACCGTGGAACGTTTACCAAAGTATCTGAGAGTGTCTTTGTTTGCTGATCGAGGATTGCGGTGTCGAGGTACCGGTAGTAGGGATGATATTCAGCCTCCGCGGAGAGTCGATTGTGAGGCGCCAGCGATACTGTTAGGATTGATCCAGCATGATGATAGAAGGACTATTCTGACCCTCAATTTCGAAAGCGGGAATTAGAAGCGATACATAGACGATGATGATGATATAGTGTCGGTGATACTCAGCCGCCCAGGGGCGATGAACTCGCCCGAATGATGAAGAAGTTAGACAAGTTAGAAGTAGAGCCTGCCGAGGCGTTAGCCACTTTGACATCTGTTATGATGCGGGTGGCTTAAGGACAGAATGAGAAGAAGCCCTAGTGAGAGAATTGATCCGGCGGTTGAGATGGAAGGGATTCTTGAGCAGGATCAGTGCACCTCCCACGAGAAGAAGGCAAGAAAATTTTCAAAGATCTCCACTGAGGAGGATGGCTCTCGTACTCTCCACGTTGCTGTTCCTCGAGTTGAGTGTGACCGGAATGAAGCAGTTCCTGAGAATTATGTGGTCACCACTTTGGATTTGGGACGACCTACTGGTGCTCAGATTATTGAGGAGTGTGATAACTCCTTCCTTGCCCTCAAGGATAGGTTGTTCAAGAAAGAAGGGAAGTATAAGAAGCTGAAACGAGAACACAAGGCCTTAATTGGGTATGTACAGCAGTTGTCTCGTTCTCGAGGGCAGGATGTACTAGTGATAGAGCCTCCTGCAGATGTACCTAGTGAGTCGATCAGCGGCTTAGTAGAGTTGGGGAGGATGGCACAAGAGGCAGATAAATGGGTCACAGGAGTTCGTGTTGAGACCGAGAAATTTATGGAGGACCTTGCTTCTGCTTTTCAGCAGGCCTCTAGTATTTTGACACGGATGAATGCAGTGGATCATGCTTGGGGAGACACCTCTATCTATTAGAGTAAGGTGATCCAGCGTCTTGAGGTATTGAGGCATGTGCCATTGCAGTTGCTGATTGATGGAGGCGTCATTCAAGCGAATGACCGATATGATTTTTCCCGGTGGTATTCTTCGGTTATCACGGGGCGTGGCTTCTTCGATGCGACATACCGGTGATTGACTGATACATAAGGCTATAGCCAACATTATAGATGGAGTTGAATACCTTGAGGGCCATATTGCTAAGCGGTGAATCAGGATAAAATAGTTTGATAATTTGGGGAGTTTCTTTGGTGCCTGTATGAATTAAGACAATGCAGGGATGATTTTGAGAATCACGCCACTTTCTCCCACTTTGATCGAACCGCCTTGGGACTCCTTGGCTGCTTGGAGAAAATATTGTACAAGGCATAGACATTGATCCATGATATTAGAGTTTTAGTTAGATTGTGTTCCACCGATTTCAGCTCAGGAGGTTGAGGCCGTACTTAGCAGATTTGTTGAGTTGGCAGTCAGAGAGAAGGCAAATGGGAACACACTACTGGACGAGGATCTTCTAGAAGACTGAATATGGAGCATTTATTACATTTACTATTTATGGGAGTGAGTGGGAATCTTTGATTCATTTAATGTACCACTCCCTATTCTGGCAGTTTTTAGGGTTAGGGCTGAGGTGGCACGATTCTGGCCACTCTATTAATTGTAACCCTAGCCGTCTTTTGGGACTTGGCTAGCTATAAAAGGGGGAGTCCCCCTCATTTGTAATTCATTAGAACATACGAATCAGAGTAGACAGTAGACATTGTGAGAGATTGAGCATTAGCATTAAAGTATTGTAGGCATTTTGCATAGTGTGGAGAAGAAAGAAAGTTTTCCCTTTGAAAACTTTTGGGAGATTGTTGTGTAACACTTTTCATGATAATAGATATTTTCATTGATGGTGGAATTCGTCTCGTCATGAATTGCTAGCAAGGTCTCTTCTTCCTTTCGTATCCAAGTAGCTTAATTTCATGCAAGTAGCTTACATTGATGTGTGGTGTTTTGTTGAGATAACTTCTTTCATTCCACACCACTAGCGGCTTGTTGATGATAAGTTCACCTTGCGTGGTCCACTGGAGATTATCTTGAGTTTAACTTCAATTGTAATTTGTATATTTATATTCGTCGTTCTGATGGTGTATGTATGCTAAATTATAATTTGAACATCTTTTGCTATCCCTTCGAAGATTGCACCGATTTTACTGAGGCTGTCCGACGTGAGGCTAGGTGAAATTTGGTTGAGAATCCCTATTAAACAAAGCCCCATATATCTTGCATTTAGAATAGAATATAAGTTTCTTAGGCCTTATACCCCCTTTACTTTTCCGCACATTTCTGATTAGCTTTAGGAAAACGAACTACATTGCCAAATCATATGCGAGAATTCCCCTTCAAAATCATACATTAGCTGCTAACCGCAAGAAGTCTGAACAATTGTGTAAGTCCCCTCGTAAGAACACAGCAAATACACATCAA
>VDFB02078072.1:305007-349375 GCA_007258455.2 Sequoia sempervirens
ATGATGAGGGGACTATTACTGACCCTCAATTTCAGCAGGAATTAGAGGCGGCCATGGACGATGATGATGATATAGTGTCAGGTGATACTCAGCCACTTGAGGACGATGAGCCTCGCCAGAATGATGAAGAAGTTGAACAAGTTAGAGAAGTAGAGGCACAGGAGCAGTAGCCCTTTGACATACAGTATGATGTGCCCGATTGGCTTAAGGACAGAATGAGAAGAAGCCCTAGTGAGGAAATTGATCCAGCGGTTGAGATGGAGGAGTTCTTGAACAGGATCAGTGCACCTCCACAGAAGAAGGCAAGAAAATTTTCAAAGATCTCCACTGAGGAGGATGGCTCTCGTACTCTCCACGTTGCTGTTCCTCGAGTTGAGTGTGACCGGAATGAAGCAGTTCCTGAGAATTATGTGGTCACCACTTTGGATTTGGGACGACCTACTGGTGCTCAGATTATTGAGGAGTGTGATAACTCCTTCCTTGCCCTCAAGGATAGGTTGTTCAAGAAAGAAGGGAAGTATAAGAAGCTGAAACGAGAACACAAGGCCTTAATTGGGTATGTACAGCAGTTGTCTCGTTCTCGAGGGCAGGATGTACTAGTGATAGAGCCTCCTGCAGATGTACCTAGTGAGTCGATCAGCGGCTTAGTAGAGTTGGGGAGGATGGCACAAGAGGCAGATAAATGGGTCACAGGAGTTCGTGTTGAGACCGAGAAATTTATGGAGGACCTTGCTTCTGCTTTTCAGCAGGCCTCTAGTATTTTGACACGGATGAATGCAGTGGATCATGCTTGGGGAGACACCTCTATCTATTAGAGTAAGGTGATCCAGCGTCTTGAGGTATTGAGGCATGTGCCATTGCAGTTGCTGATTGATGGAGGCGTCATTCAAGCGAATGACCGATATGATTTTTCCCGGTGGTATTCTTCGGTTATCACGGGGCGTGGCTTCTTCGATGCGGCACAGGCGGATTCAGCTAGAGTACATAAGGCTATGGCCAACATTATAGATGGAGTTCAGAATACCTTCGAGGCCATATTTGCTAGGCGGCTGAATCCGGATGAGATAAGTTTTGATAATTTGAGGGGTTTCCTGGTGCCTTTCTTCGCAGATGTTAAGACTTTTGTACAGGATGATTTCGAGAATACTGCCACTTTCTCCACTTTGATCCAGAACACGCAGGACTCCTTAGCTGCTTGGAGAAAATCTTGTACAAGGCATGAGCATTCAGTCACAGTATTAGAGTTTCAGTTAGATTGTGTTCCACCGATTTCAGTTCATGAGGTTGAGGCTGTGCTTCGCAGATTCGTGGAGTTGGCAGTCAGAGAGAAGGCAAATGGGAACACACTACTGGACGAGGATCTTCTAGAAGACTGAATATGGAGCATTTATTACATTTACTATTTATGGGAGTGAGTGGGAATCTTTGATTCATTTAATGTACCACTCCCTATTCTGGCAGTTTTTAGGGTTAGGGCTGAGGTGGCACGATTCTGGCCACTCTATTAATTGTAACCCTAGCCGTCTTTTGGGACTTGGCTAGCTATAAAAGGGGGAGTCCCCCTCATTTGTAATTCATTAGAACATTAGAATCAGAGTAGACAGTAGACATTGTGAGAGATTGAGCATTAGCATTAGAGTATTGTAGGCATTTTGCATAGTGTGGAGAAGAAAGAAAGTTTTCCCTTTGAAAACTTTTGGGAGATTGTTGTGTAACACTTTTCATGATAATAGATATTTTCATTGATGGTGGAATTCGTCCGTCATGAATTGCTAGCAAGGTCTCTTCTTCCTTTCGTATCCAAGTAGCTTAATTTCATGCAAGTAGCTTACATTGATGTGTGGTGTTTTGTTGAGATAACTTCTTTCATTCCACACCACTAGCGGCTTGTTGATGATAAGTTCACCTTGCGTGGTCCACTGGAGATTATCTTGAGTTTAACTTCAATTGTAATTTGTATATTTATATTCGTCGTTCTGATGGTGTATGTATGCTAAATTATAATTTGAACATCTTTTGCTATCCCTTCGAAGATTGCACCGATTTTACTGAGGCTGTCCGACGTGAGGCTAGGTGAAATTTGGTTGAAGTCTATTGAAACAAAGCCCCATATATCTTGCATTTAGAATAGAATATAAGTTTCTTAGGCCTTATACCCCCTTTACTTTTCCGCACATTTCTGATTAGCTTTAGGAAAATGAACTACATTGCCAAATCATATGCGAGAATTCCCCTTCAAAATCATACATTAGCTGCTAACCGCAAGAAGTCTGAACAATTGTGTAAGTCCCCTCGTAAGAACACAGCAAATACACATCAACCGAACTGGGTCTATTCGCATTAAAGGAACCTTGGAGTTGAACGTACGAACTTTCTCGCAATCTTAGCGCATGAAATACTTTGATCAAGAGAGAATGGAATAGCCTTCGGACTATTTTGTTCTGCTGTTTGTATGGTCACAAAAACCACATCAACAGGAGTAAAGGTGGATTCGGAAAAGATCAAAGCAGTAGTTGATTGGCCACCTCCTGAGAGTTTTACTCAGTTGAAAGGTTTTCTGGGTCTTTGTGGTTTTTATCGGAGATTCGTAAAGGGGTATTCACAGAATGCTGCTCCTCTTACTGATCTCACCAAAAAGGGAGCCTTTGTTTGGTCAGAAAAGGCTCAAATTGTTTTTGATAAGTTCAAGAAGATCATGAGCTCGTGTCCAGTTTTGGCTATTCCGGATTTCTCCAAGCCATTCGAGCTGCAATGTGATGCATCGGGTGAAGGAGTGGGGGCTGTCCTGATGCAAGACAAACACCCTATCGTGTTTGAGAGCAGAAAATTACGGGGTGTTGAAAGGACATATTCAATCTATGACAAAGAAATGCTTGTCATTATGCATGCATTAGCCAAGTTCAGGCAGTACTTGGTGGGGAACAAGTTCGTGGTTAAGACGGACCACAATAGCCTCAAGCATTTCATGCACCAGAAAGATCTAAATGAGAGGCAACAGAAATGGGTGAGTAAGCTTCAAGCTTACGACTTTGACATTGAATATGTCAAAGGGAAAAATAATGTCGTGGCTGATGCTCTCTCCAGAAGGCCTCATCTTAGCTCATTGTGTGAGCTTATTGCAGATTGGAGAGACATGTTGCTTGCTGATTATGCCAAAAATCAGTTTGCAACCAGCATTCTGGAGGGTACTTTCCATGATGAAAGGTACCAGGTGGTTGAGGGATTGATCCATTATAAGGGAAAAATCTTTCTGGTGGCTGATTCTAAGCTCAAGAAGAAGATTCTTTTGACTTTTCATGACATTCCAGTTGCTGGTCACCAAGGTTTTTTTAAGACCTATAGGCAGATCCGAGAAAGGTTTTCTTGGAAAGGATTGAAGGGAGAAGTCCAACGCTACATTCAGGAGTGTCCTGTTTGTCAAGCGAATAAAAATGAGCATACATTACCAGCCGGTTTGCTGCAACCACTTCCTATTCCCAATCAAAAATGGGAAAGTATCTCGATGGACTTCATCACTGGGTTTCCCAAGGCCCAAGGGAAGGATTGTATTTATGTAGTGGTGGATAGGCTGACCAAATTTGCTCATTTCTTCGCCATTACCAGCACTTTTTTTGCAGCCCAAGTTGCAGATCTGTTTTTTCGAGAAGTGTTTAGGCTACATGGGTTGCCAAAGAACATTGTGAGTGATAGGGACAGCAAGTTCCTAAGTACGTTTTGGCAAGAAGTCTTCAGAATGAGTGGTACTGTGCTCACCCCAAGCACTAGTTACCATCCCCAAACAGATGGGCAAACAGAAGTGGTGAACAAGTGGTTGGAAGGTTACTTGAGAAATTATGTGTCAGAACAGCAGAAAGCTTGGGTCAAGTGGCTGCATATAGGCGAGTACTGCTACAACTCTACTTTTCATATGTCAATTAAGATGTCTCCTTTCTTGGCACTTTATGGATATGAAGCACCTAGTTTTGCAGATTTGGTGTTTGGTGACAGCAAAGCACCCCTAGCCAAGGATTTGTTGCAGCATAGTCAAGACATAATGAGATCCTTGAAGGATAATTTGCAGATTGCACAAAATCAGCAGAAGTTGTATGCTGATCAAAGGCGTGTTGAGCGTTCTTTTGAGGTTGGGGATATGGTCTATCTTCGTTTACAACCTTATAGACAGTCTACTCTCAAGAAGAGTGGAGCTGAGAAGCTCAAACCTCGCTTCTATGGGCCATTTAGGGTCATCAGAAAAGTTGGGGCAGTAGCTTATGAATTAGAGCTACCTTCAGATAGCAGAGTGCATAACGTCTTCCACGTGTCTCGCCTCAAGAAGGCACTTGGACACAATGTGGTTGCTTCTTCACAGTTGCCACCGTTGGATGAAGAGGGACAGTTGGTTCTAGTTCCAGAGGAGATACTTGATGTCAGAGAACGTTCTTTGAGGAAAAGAACCATCAGAGAATACCTGGTAAAGTGGAAGAACCTGCCTATGGAGGATGCAACTTGGGAAAGTGATGAGATATTGCAGCATCCTAGTTTGCGATTGCTTGAGGACAAGCAATCTTGGGGAGGGCGGACTGTAATGTCCCCTTCTCAAACCTGATCGATCATGTGACCGTTGGCCTTTTTCTAGAAACCCGAAGGCTAGTCGGAAGGTAAAATTAGGGTTTCCTATTTTTGAGGTCATTGCTCAGAGATGGTGGATTCAATGGCGGATTCTTTCTGGGTTTTCAGAGAGCTTCGCAGTGGTATGTTCATCTCGGCATTCGGAGCACTTTCTAGAATTTACTATTTTTAGTAAATTCTATTTTTAGCAGCTTTCCAGTTGAGTTCAGCTCGGTTGACTTCCTGCTTCAGTTTGGTCAGATGTTTTGCTCAGTATTGGCTTCAGGGCACATTCGGAAGGATAAGTTAAGTCATTTAATTAAAAAGTCACGTTTTAATTATTATATTTTAACGTTGACCCTTGGCCTAGATTTAATGACTTAATGTTGTTTTTAAAAAAGTGGTCTTTGAGGGTGGCGCCCTCATTAAAAGATTATTTTAATTATTCCCAAAGTCAAAGCAAGGTTATGAAGGGCGCATTTATCAAAGTATGATATTTATTTAAAATATCAAATCTTAAGCCTTGAAGGAAAAGTACGCCCATCCTTGAGGAGATTGGGTTTTGACCTAAAAGTGGATTTTAGGGTTTTGAGAAGTCAACTAGAGAATTATAAAAAGGAGTCTTGGAGCATCATTTCACATCTTTGGTCTACTATACTGTTATGCTGCCGGATTGGCTCTGGAACTGCTTCGAGGAATGAAGGCCTCCTAGCTTGGGCATCGCTTCGTGTTTGCAAGACAACATCTAGTGGTGATTCAGTCTATTTGTGAGTGCATCTTAGTTCATACATTGTGTGTTCAGTTCATTGCATAGTTAGTTTAGTTTTGGCATGTTAGAGGTTTCAGCTTATTGCATTATTTAGCACAGCAGATTTATGTTTTTGCTCATAACTTGAAAAATACAAAAATATAGCTTCTGGGTACTGCATCAATCTTTGAGTCTGTAAAGGGCGCCCATATTCTCCAGTTCATAGATTTTTTAAAGAAGATTTGAATTTTTGAGAAGAAGTCGAACTTCTTGCTGGGCCGTACCACTTGGTCTTGCATTGATTTTCGTGTAAAATTAAATGTTGGCATTTTGAGTCTGTCTCTGGCTTTCATTCTAGGCGCCTTATCATTAGCTGTGTTTTGCATCTTAGAATAGGTTATTTGGGTAAGAGATGAGTAATTTATGAGTCATTTAGTGAATCTCTATACTGCTGGTTAAAGGTTGAAAAGTGCAGATCTGTCAAGCTGTCTACAGAAATCTATACCTTCTGATTTGGTTTTGGCACTGTGATTTACTTAAGGATTGTAGCAGATTCATTGTTGAATGTACCATTTGAAAAGCATCTGATATCTTGACATTGCAGGCAATAATTCTCTTTGTAAGCTGGCAGTAGTACTGCCCAGTGTTCTTAATATTGCTTGGTCTCGATTTGTAATACTCATTCTTATCTTCAGTATTAGTTTGAAATAGTTACATCTCCGCCCTATGGTAGCTACTTTCCCACTCTGGGTTAGCAAGCACATTCTGGGTGTTGAGTGTTTTCCAGCTTTCAGCATTTCTTTTTCAAGCATTATTATTGTAATCACTCCGTCATATGGTCGCCCCTCACTCCGCTTTGGATTGGGTAGCACATACTTGACGTTGAGTTCTCTTTCAGCATTTAGAAGTAGAAGATCCTCTGACCATATGCTCGCCATCATCGGCACCATCCTTGGTTAGAGTTACTTCCTGCATAAGCACTTTGTTTTAGATCCTCTGACCAATGCTCACACCTTGCCCACATCGGGATCCTGGTGTACATACTGGTTAGAGTTGCTTCAGTACGTTTTGGTTTATCATCTAACCTTAATGGGTGCTTGTAATTTGAAATTGTAAAAATTGAAAAAATTTGGCTCGGAATATTTCAGGGGTGGTGGAGGACGAGTTTCTTAGAACATTTTCTTGCTATCAACTCTCAAGGTGGGCGCATTTTTGCCATAGCTGCAGGATGAAAAGCATTGACCTCTTTGACTTTATGCTTCATGGGCGCATTTAGGGTTGGTGGAGGACGAGTTCCTTGCCTTAGAATATTTTTCAACTTTCATCAGCTTCCCTTGGGCGCATTTTGGCTAGGCAGGAGGATGAAAAGTGTTGACTTTCTTTGACTTCCTTGCTGGATGGGCGCATTTTGGCATATGTGGTGGACGAAGTTTATACTTAGAATTTTCTCCATGCTTCTTCATCAACTTGGGCGCATATTGCCATGGTTGCAGGATGAAGTTCCAGACTTAGTCAAATTTTCCTCGTTTTCGCCAGTTTATCCATGCCTTGCTATTTATAGTAAGCCCTCTGATTTTTGCATCTCTGAAGCTCATAACGATTTGAAATTTCAAACACTGCATCCTCACGACTTTGTTACCCTGTTGACACTGCTATTTTTAGTTGGCCTGCTATTTTTAGCCCATTTTTGAAGGTGATTTGCTATAAATAGTAACTGCTTGTCCACAGCTCCGATTGACTTGAAATTTGAATGACGTGCTCCTCACCACGTGATCTGCCTGCTGGCATCGGCGCATGCAATTGATTTGCTATTTTTAGCCTGTTTCCAAAATGACTTACTATAAATAGTAAGTGCTCCGTTTGACTTCAAATTTTACCAGCAGATAGCCTGAAGGATGCTGATCGCGGTGGTTTACACCGGTTTTCAAAAATTCTGACTTTTTGCCCCTCTTTTCAGGTCCTGAAGCTGGAAACCCTAATTTGCTCTGCATGTGTATCACATGATCTTTGTTTGTCTTCGTTTCTGCTGCATTGCGATCAACTCGTGATTCTGAAGTGCTAGGAAGCGGTCGCCGGGATGTACCTGCTAAAAATAGCAAGTTCCTTACTGAGTGATCATCTCCATTTGCATGTCACATCATTGCGAAGCTCTCGAAAAACCCACAAGGAATCATCCGACATGCAAAGAAAACCCGACATGCAAACCCTAAAAATAGCCTCGGGGTGAACTCGAAGTTGTCATCTCTTTGCATATTATGCCATTGCGAAAGTCTCAAAACCGGAGGAATATCTGGAGACATCAAACTCTGGCTCTAAGCCCTAAAATTTGTCGGTGGGCGCTAAAAATAGAAAGTTACTGTTGGCTCAAATTTTGCCCGATGTAGCGATCAGATCCGGAATCTCGAAATGCCGATGGATTGCCCAGAATTGCACACTTACTAAAAATAGTAAGTACTTGAATCGATGAAAATCACTGAGAGCCGGAAGCATCTTATCAATGTTAGGCTCTTTTTTAATTTATTCACCGTTCGACCTGATTTCGGAAAGATGAAACCCTAATTTTCAGACTTGGTCCATTTCCGCTTTAAGCTCAATGACGGGCACAATCCTCGAAAGGCAGACATCAGAAAAGAGACAGAGGGAGAGAGAGAAAAACCCAAGCCAAAAGACCAGAATGGAGCAAAAATTAGGGGGTCCCCATTTTGAATGGGGCGATGTGTGAAAAGGTCACAATAGGTTGAAGTTTGCAAGAGTTGATCTCCACATCCCCCGCCTAGAATAGATCATAGCATTTCTAATCCCTGCAGCCATTCAATTTCCACATTTTCTGGTTAGTTTAGGAAATCCATGCTTCATTGACAAATCTTTCGAATCTTGTGAAAACTCCCTTTCTCTTTGATTTCCAGTTGAACAATTACGTAAGTCCCCTTGAAATACAAGCAAATCACATCGAGCCAACTGAGTCTACGTCCACTGCATAAAGGAACCTTGGAGTAGAATGCATGATCTTTCTCTTAATCTTAGCATGCAAGATATTTTGATCAAGAGAGGATAGAGTGACCATTGGGAACTTTATTCTGTGTTGGTGTGGTCATAAAACACTCGTCAATAGGGCGCATTTTAGGGATGATTTTTTTAAGGCCATTTTTTAGGGGATAGCAAGGGACAACAATTAAAAAATAGGGAAAATTTTAAAATACAAGGAAATTTCAAATATTCGAAAGATAACATTGATCAGACATTCATCGTAGACATTATAGAACCTTGTGAGCATGGATAATTGAATAATATTTATATATGAGGATGAGTTAATAAAGACATGCTTGATTAGTGTGTATATTCAAGTGAAGCATTTATTATTGAAGTTTTCTTGAACCCTTCAAGATTATATGTTCTATTGTCAAACTCATTAACAAAGAGGGATTGTTAAGTAAAAAGATAATTGATTATGTTCCAATTTGACCTCATCTGGGATACTAATAGATGGGATTCTTCTATTTTTTATATGTGCAAGGCATGATTGATATATTTTTGCTCTATGAAAGAGGCAGTTTCTATATACTATGATTTAACTTGTATTTCGTAGTCAAATGACTGTAGCATGCCAATTTATTTTGTGGTCGTTCTTGTATACTAAACAAGTTGTCCAATGCATGAAAGAAGATAATCCTTGATTGTGACTTTGACTATGAGATTTGTAACAAGGGATATGTATTTTGTATATTTTGTGATCATGATTAATCATTGGTGTATTACTTGGTCAAACTTATAGTTTGGTGGAGGTTTGGGGGCAACACTCCCAATAGGGTCAAGGGGCAGCACCCCCAACAGGGTTGAGGGGCACACCATTTTAATAAAAAAAATTTAAATCATAGATGGGCATGTGATAAACAAAACATGCATTAAAAGGTTGTAAGTATTTTTTAAAGTAAGTAAAATGTGCCTAGGTATGTTAATGGGTGGCTAACTGTCCCAAAGACAGAAGGGGACATCTAGAAATCCCTTCACCATTCTGGGTAGAGCTAGCCATCCCTAAAAAAATTGTCCATGTTGGGGGCATTTCCGATTTTTTGTGAAATAGAGGATGGGGTGGCGAAATTTCCTACCTGCTTATAAAAAGGGAAGATTGAAAGCATACATCGAACTATAAAAATAGTTAGAGATAAAATAATGTTCCTTCAATTCCATCTATTGGCTCTTAGATTAGATACCCAAAAGTTAAAAAATGACATTTTCATTTTAAGTTAATTTTTTGGAACTTTGGAGTGCTCTACAATGTCAAAAGCATCTGCAATCAACCCTACTAAAGGTTTGACACCTTAGTAAATGGTCACACTACATATGTATGAACTATACTATAGAAGAGCTTGAACAACTAATATTCTTCTCACTATTAAAGACTCATCAACCAATTCTTACAATGTATTGTTTGCAATTCTGTAATGTTTCCTTTTAGAATTTTTAGGAAATATATGTTTTTTTTGTATTTTTATGATTTTTGAATTAAGTGAAAACTATAACATCAAACTAGACTTGAAAATAAATTATGATTAAAATAAAAAAATGGTTGGAAATTGCACCACAATGTTTCAAAATGTTGGAAGCTCTACTCTGCCAATTTTCCATAATATGGATGGCAAGGGATAGGGGGATGCATTTATGGGATGGATTTTTTTAAGGTCATTTTTTATCGGATGATAGGGGACAACTCTTAAAAAATAGAGATTTTTTTTTTAAATATAAGAAAATTTCAAATATTTATATGATAACATTGATCAAGAATTCATCATAGACATTATAAAACCTTTGTGAGAATGAGTAAATGAAGATGAATTATGATGTTCTTTATAAATATATATGAGCAAGATTTCATTAAGACATGCCTAACTAGTGTGTATAATCAAGTGAACATTTATTATTGAAGTTCTTTTGAAGCCTTCAAGACTACATGTTCTATTGTCAAACTCATTAATAAAGAAGGATTGTTAAGTGTTGGCGTTTAAATTCGCACCTCTGGAATGCGTATTTGAAACAGACAGCTATGCACAGATAAACTGCTCTTCAAATCAGGAGGGGAAGCTCCCTCTTGCTGATGGTGTTGAAAGAAAGTAAACTAAGAACGAAGTTGCCTATCTTTTTGATTAGCTTAGAGCACAAGGTTTATTAAACACAAATGCCGCAGTTGAGATTTTTTGTTTTAAGAACTTCAACTACAACTAACTTAAACTAAAGACGTTTCTAACTTCTCGAGTAATACATAGAGCAAGAGAAATTAGAAATGAACAAGGTTTGATTTTTGACAAAATACTTCAATAAACTCTTTCTAAACAAACATCTACACACTTCAATGTAAGCTGAAATCAAGATCATAAAAGTAGAACACAAATAACGGAAATCTGAGATGTTATATCAAGGAAAAGGAGGCTCATGATTTTATTACCCAAACTTCTGGAACAAAACTTACTTCTAACATGCTTGGAACAAGAAATTGCAGCTAAAGAGGCTTGCAATCTTATTCTTACACAATGGAAACAACAATCACAATAACTCCTTGTTGGCTAAAAGAGACTCAACAATTTGCTATCACAAAACAATTGAACAACACTTGAATAACAAATAGAAGGCACAATAGGCTTAGCATTTTGTTATCACTAGCATGGTTAAAGAAAACTAATGAGCAAAGGCTCTTATTTATAGACAAGTAGAGGAGTAGGGAACCTTAAAATCTCCTTGCTTTGACAATCTAGGGCTTGCTCAGCAAGCAAGCTTTATTACTAAATCTAGAAAGAAGATAACATCTAACACCTAAGAAAGCAGAAAAAGCGGGAAACGCCAACTATTACACTTTATCTTCTTTCTCTTCTCAAAGAATGGATAAGAGTTATTCCAAGAATAGAAAGAAAGCTTCTAGAAGAAAGCTACTTTAAAGCTCAATCACATCCGCTAGAAAATTAGAAATTGTGTCCCGGTTCGGTGCATCTATGCCCTCAATAGCAAAACACCGCTTTTCTAGAATATCTTCAGCATCTGCAACTGACCTAAGGAAATCTTCGACCTCATTGGCCGCTTTCTCAAACTTTGCTGACATCATCGAAATATGACTTGGCAGAGTTTTATGTTTTTCTTTCATTCACTTCAATACAATCTTCTTGTTATATTTTTCCTTATGCATCTCCCATATCCTTTCACACTCACCCTTTGAGATAGTAACACTTTCAGGCCAAGGGGGGAATGGAAAAACACTTCTTAATCATATCAGACTTTAGACTGCAAATCAATCTACCATCAACTGATTGAATCTCCCTTGTAGCCGGGTTGTAATGCTTGATGCAAGCGATTACGAACTCAAGACTCTGAACTGATATAGGGATAGACGCTGCTGCGAGAAGTCCAAAGTGTCCCAGGTTCCTGATGGAAGTGTTGCCTACGCTCTCCAAAGCATGTAGATTGAACACTAGCTTGATATGATGCAAGTTTGTCTCAGCTATTTTGATGTAATCATGGTAGAAAGCTGATTCAGTCTTGAAAACATTGGGAGTGTACTCCATTTCGGAAACCTTGAAGAATGACTATAAACTCTCCTATGTTTTCTTCGCTCCAACAGACAAATTTTTTGAAATTTTTTCTGAGATATGGGTTTTGTTCAGAATTTCGTTGCAAGACAACCCGGATTGTCCGTTTACGAAAATTTTGAATTTTGCCTAAAAAAGCAGTAAACTCTAATATTTTCAATTTTTCACAAAAAAAGCTGGCACCTGGGTTTTGTTCAGAATATGATTAGAAATGGACCCAGTTGATTAGATTTGCAAAACCCTGATTGCTAATTGAAAAAGTAGTCAACCCTAGGATTTGAAACTTTCTTGAAAAAAGCTGTGATATGGGTTTTCTTCAGAAGATTGATTTGAGAGTACCCAAATGATTGAAAACTGAATGTACTAAGGATTTCACTGACATGCAAATAAAAAGCAGCTGCTGCAACTTGATGAAGTTCTTGAAAATTTTCTGAAGAAGAATGAGGTGATAAGACTTAGATGACTGAAAATTTGAAAACCTTGGCCTTCTCCTTGAAAAATTTGATCTTCTGAATGAAAAAGCATGAAAAAGCAAGAGTTTATGTTTATGATCTGAAAAATTTGATGAATAACCAGGAAACTAAGCTCTTAAATCTTGAAAAATTTCTTCAAACTTGCTGCTCCAACTTTCTCCTTTGAATGCTACTTGCTGCTCAGAGCTAATGATGGAGTGTGCTAATTACTATGAGGCTGATCACAGGTCAATTGTCTCTCCAAATGGCCAAGTATTCGCCAACCTCACTCCTGCAGCTATCGGCGAGGCTTTTGGAATTCCAACACACGAGAGGATGATTTATAAAACAAGAGAGCGAGTTGAACGAATGTATGCTCCTACATTCGAGAGATGTGCAGAGGTGATTAATACTCTTTGGATGAACAAGCCCAAGCCCTCTCGTACAAAGTTGTCGAAGGAGATTATATCAGATGATTTGAAGCAGGAGTATTGCGACCTGATCATGATGTTGAGTAGAGTTGGAGGCTGCCCTCATGCATTTATTTTTGAGCCATGGATATTCTATTACATTAACCTCGTGCTGGAAGGAAAAGAGCACACCAACTGGGTTGTGATGATTAGTGACAATTTGCACGAGCAACTCCTGAGTCTGAGGAGGACAAAGACATTCTATATGGGCTCCTACATTATTTATATTTTGGCTCGTATGATGAAGTATAGAGGAATATCTTACAAGGAGCCAGTTGGTTGTGGCTCTCATCAATTCAAAATCCATGAGGCTTGTCCACAGCTACACCTGACAAGCACCACCCATTTCAAACGTGTCAACGATGCCTTTACCATGCACATAACGAGATCACTTCAATAGCAGACTCATCATAGGATCTCGAGGGAAGCTCAGGAGTTAATTGAAACGTATGGGTGCTAGTTTATTTAGTTTCTGAAATTTTCTTACATCAGGCTGCAAGGTTTTTCTTTATACCCATATAGATTGCCTAAGTACCCAACCAATAGAATCTTGATGTTAGAGATATCTAGGCAACTGGTTTCCCATGATAAGATTCAGAAGAGAAAGAAGAAGGGAGGAGTTGACTTCCCAATTGTCATGGGTAATTTAGATGAGGTGTGTCCTTCACTTCAGGCAGCCAAAGAAGCTGAAAATGAACTTCAATTCTTTCATTTTTCTTATCACACCAACAGACATCATTATGATCCACATAGCAATATCAGATGGATACTGTCAGAAGAGTTCAAGCATAAGATGAATATTGAGGATTACTGGGCTGGTGCATCAGATGAGGCTGAAGTCAGGAAGAGGATGTTCTCGAGGTTGCCATTGAGTATGATCAAGGAGTGTGAAATTATTCCAATACCAGACCAGGTGGATGAGGACATGAACATTCTCCATCTAGATTATGAGGTAGTGAGAGATACACCACTTCTACTCCCAGATTGGTCAGAGCCAAAGATTGCTGATTTGGACACGCTTTGCATTCCAATCATGACTTTCACCAGAGTGTGGGTTGAAAGGCGTGTGAGCAGATTGAAGAGTAGGCCAATTTCCTTGACCTACAACTTGATGGGAGATCATAGGACAGCCACTACTAGCAGGAAGAAACAAGTTACTCGAGGTCTAGAATCTCGAAGGAAGGAGCCATTTCAGCCGGAGCGTCCAAGAGTTGTAGTTGAGTCACCCACGCCATTGGAGACATGTTCTCCAAGTATACAGGAGGTTTCTCTATTTGCTGATCAGAGAAATGTATTGAATCAGGAGCAGGAGGTACATGAAGAAAATTAGCCACCATGGAGGGAATCGGTTGGCCAGAGTGTTAATGCACCCACTAGAGATGATTAGCATGAGGAAGATGAGGAAACTGCTACTGATACACACTTCCAACATGAGTTAGAGACGGCTTTTGAGGATGATGCAGTTTCAAGAGATACTCAGCCACTAGAGGCCGATGAGCCTTGCCAGAATGAAATTGAAGTTGAACAAGTCCGTGAAGTAGAAGCTAGAGAGGAGCAGCCATTTGTTATTCAGCAGGTTGTACCAGATTGGCTCAGAGATAGAATGAGAAGGAGCCCCAGTGAAGAGATTGATCCGGTAGTAGAGATGGAAGAGTTTTTGAATAGAATCAGTGTGCCTCCACCAAAAAAGAGAGCACAAAAATTTTCAAAGATCTGGACTGATGAAGATGGCTCTCGCACCCTTCATGTAGCGGTGCCACGAGTTGATTGTGATCGGGATGAAGTAGTGCCAGAGAATTATGTCATCACAACTATGGAGTTAGGACGCCCCATAGGTGCACAGATTGTTAAGGAGTGTGATAACTCCTATCAAGCGCTTAAGGATAGGTTGTTCAGGATTGAAGGAAAATATAAGAAATTGAAGAAAGAGCATAAGATATTGATAGGATACATGCAACACTTGTCTCGTCCTTGTGGGCAGGATATTCTAGCCATAGAGGTTCCAGCCGAGTTACCTAGAGAATTAGTTAGCGGCATGGAGGATTTAAGGAAGATGGCACAGGAGACAGACAAATGGGTTATTGGTGTTCGTGCCGAGACAGAGAAGTTCATGGAAGACCTTGCTCGTGCTTTCCAGCAAACTTCCAACATTATGGCACGGATGGAGGCAGTTGATCAAGCCTAGGGTGATGCTTCTATCTATCAGAGCAAAGTCATTCAGCGTTTGGAGGTATTGATGCAAACTCCTTTGCAGGTGCTGATTGATGGAGTTATTCAGGAGGGTGATAGGTACAATTTTGCTGGATGGTACTCTTCAGTAGTCACAGGGTGTGGATTCTTTGATGCGGCTCAGGTGGATTCAGCTAGAGTCAGGAAGGCTATGATGAATATCATTGATGGAGTCCTAAACACTTTGGAGGCAATCTTTGCTAGACGGCTGAATCCTGATTAGGTGACTACTGATAATTTGAGGGGTAGGCTGGTGCCTTTCTTTTCAGAGGTGAAGACTTTTGTACATGATGACTTTGAAAACATTTCAACTTTCTCCAACTTGATTCAGAGTACATAGGATGCCTTAGTTGCTTGGAGAAAACCTTAGCACATGGCAGGGACAGTTAGTCACGGTGTTGGAATTTTAGCTTGATCATATTCCACCTATCTCGGTTCAGGAGGTTGAGGTTATGATTACCAGGTTCATTGATTTTGCAGCCAAGGAGGAGAATGGTAATGCACTTCTGGATGACCTTCTGGAGGACTGATTGTGGGCATTAATTGCCTTTACTATTTTGGGAGTGAGTGGGAATCTTTGATTCATTTATTGTACCACTCCCCATTCTGGCAGTTTATAGGGTTAGGGCTGAGGTGGCTCAATCTGAGCCATTTATTTGATTGTAATCTGAGCCGTCCATTAGACTGGGCTATCTATAAAAGGGGCATCCCCCCTCATTTGTAATTCATTAGAATAGATATCACATTAGACAGTAGAGAGTAGACATTTTGTTAGAGCAGGGAGATAGTTTGATAGCTTAGCATAGTTTGGAGGAGAAGGAAAGTTTTCCTTTGAAAACTTTTGTAAGAGATTGTTGTGTAAAACTTTCATAATAAAAGATCTTTTAATTGATGGTGAAATTTGTCTTTGTTATGGATAGCTAGCAAGGTTTCTTCATCCCTTCCACTTCAAGTAGCGTAAAGTAGCTTAAAGTAGCGTAATTTTCATTTTATGCAAGTAGATTTTAGCTGTGGATTTGAGGTATTGATCGAGGCAACTTCGTTTTAGTCCATACCACTAGCAGGTTGTTGACAACAAGTTTGCCTTGTGTGGTCAATTGCAGCATTTTATAAGCCTAACTTCAGTTATAATTCATGTCTTGGTATGCGTCGTCTTGATGTTGGATTGTGACTTGAAAATTTCTTGCCATCCCCTTGAAGATTGCACCAACTTTGTGTAAGCTGTCCAATGTGAGGTGGAGCAGAGTTTGGTTGAAGTCTGCTAAAATTGATTCCACGTCCCGTCCTTAGATAGAATTTAGATTCTCTTATCCCTATACTCATTTACATTCGGCACATCTCTGGTTAGTTTTAGGAAAACTCATACTCCAATTCTAAATCATTTGCACAAAATCCCTTTCCAATCATTAACCGGTTGTCAACTGCAGACCTTAAGAACAATTGTGTAAGTCCCCTCGTGAAAAACAACATATCACAATGAACCAACTGAGGGTATTCCAAAGCATTTCGGAACCTTGGAGTTGAACGTGCGATCTATCTTGCATTCTTAGCGCATGGAATACTTTAATCAAGAGAGAATGGAGTAGCCTTCGGATTACTTTGTTTTGCTGATTGGTGCGGTCACAAAAATCACATCAACAAGAAGGACTCAAGCCTCCAAGATCATGTGCAAAAACCAACAACTTTCCACAAGAGGGAAAAGCAAGAACATCAAATCGCAACAATGGATGCAAGATGTGGCCAATATGCAATACTCAAGATTGCAATGATGTGTTGGACTTACACAACTGAAATTGAGATTGAGATTGAGATGTACATATGAAGCCTTGCTTCTATAGGCAAGGTGAGGAATAGGATTAGACAAGATCATGACACCTGTCTTAATCCTATCACATGAGACAATTAATTCATAACAAACTAGGACACAAGCATTAAATAAATGCCAACTAGATAAGTGACAACTAATGCTTCTAGAAAGATTCCCCCCTAATTAATGCTAACTAGAAAGATACCGTCCTAAGACCTAAGTGGACTTAACGATGTAAATAGGACCTAGATAAGAATAGATAGGAAATATACCTATTTAAACCAATAGTAACAATGTGAGATATTAAAAGGTTTTATTAATAAAGTCACTTTATAATACTGTGTTAAGTGATTTAGGTAGGAAAACCTTAAAAAGGCTAAAAGGTATTATAGAAAGGATTTGAGAGCTCATTCTCTCATATTCTGGATTATTATTTTATTTGGGTTTGAAGTTTGGAGGAGTTCTTTGGAGTTCGAAACGCTAGGTGGTTTTCCTACGAGTTCCAATTTTAGTGGTGAAAGATTCTTCCCTAGCTGGTGTTGGTAGATTCAATTAGGATTCGTACTTGCACAATAAAGGATGATTTATGTGTCTCCTTCGGAGATAAATTTGAGGATTAATGATTAAAATCAGCTTGTTTGAGAAGCAAAGTTTATAAAGATTCAGTTTGAGGGTTTCTGAATAATATTCATATTCGTGCCTGTGATTATTATTGAAAAATTAGAAGTATTATTCTGCTATGTGGAAACAAATTGGTGTTGAACAAATACATTTCTGACTGGTATGTGCAAGGGTTTGTGTTAGATCGAATACCTTCTCAATGGTGTTAGTTCTTGCTGTACTTGTTGAGTTGCATCGACTTCATACTCTTCTGGCTAATCATCTATTATTAAGATCATGGTTTATAGGAAACCCTAGGCACTAGTGTTCATG
The DNA here is from genome assembly GCA_007258455.2 of Sequoia sempervirens. Taxonomy (NCBI): domain Eukaryota; kingdom Viridiplantae; phylum Streptophyta; class Pinopsida; order Cupressales; family Cupressaceae; genus Sequoia; species Sequoia sempervirens. The sequence continues at coordinate 322,806 of VDFB02078072.1, forward strand.
ATCAAGTTGTGACAGGATGTGGGAGATATAACAGGGCATGAGCTTTCCTCAAAAAGGTGTTTGGTTTCCTAAGTGAAGCGACTCAATTTGATGACTCTTGAGCAGATTTTGGTAGGTTGTAAGTGTTTGTAAGTGTTGGCGTAACAACTAGCACCTCTGGAGTAAAAGTTGGTACGGACAGCTATGCACACTACGCAATGAGTGCTCTTCAAATTAGGAGGGGAAGCTCCCTCGTTGTGCTTGACAAAAGTACTTGCAAATGGAAATAAACTAAACTAAATCCTGTCTTTTTGTTTCAGCTGTAGAGGTACAAGGCTTTCTCGAAAACTATACGTTGCAACTGAGTATTTTCTGGTTTTGCAGACTACTAACTACAACTAAACTTAATTACTTAAATTCTATCCAGTTTCCTCAAGAAAAACAAAGCATGAGGAATCGGAGCAAGGTTTGACTATTAGACGATAAACGAGTGTAGATTCTCAACTTGAAGGCAAGGTGGCACATCTATTAGCTCAATCTAAACACGCTTATTGGTAACAACACACGATAAACTGAATACGGATTCTCTACTTGAAGGCAAGATGGCACATCTATCAGCTCAATCCGAATAAGTTTATTATTCACAACAACATACAATAAACAAGTGCAGATTCTCTATTTGAAGGGAAGGTGGCACAACTATTATCTCAATTTGAACAAGCTTATTGAGCACAAAACAGATTTTATCTAATTATGGAAAGAATTCACCATTACGATTGCATGAAACCCTATGTGGCATAACATTTAATCATAATAGTAAAGACGCATGAACAAATACCAAAAGAGCAATATTGAGGGCAAGGTAGGCACAACATATATTTCTCTCTCGTGCAAAAGTTATGTACAAATGAGCAAAATCTCTTATTTATATACATCAAGGTGTAGGGAACCCTAAAATCACCTTGAGTTAACTACGGTCTTGCAATGCATGCAAGATTTATTGCTAAACCCTAATTAAGCAAACTATACAGTTAATTGGAAAACTACCATCAGTTAACCGAAACATCTAATCTAAAAATGGACAATTGTGCAAGCATGCACGTCCTTATTGAAAGCGAGTTAACTGGAAGACTATCATCAGTTAATGAAAACCCTAAATGAAACTCCAAGTGTGTAAAGCTAATCTCAGAATAGATATGCATGAGACGAGACAGCGAGTTAACTTGAGAAGGTAACACCAAGTTTAACTTGTGTGTAATGTCTATCCTGAGAGGTGGGAACTAAAGTTTACTATCCGTGATCTCGAGCAAACAATCCCTCAACGAGATTGTTAACTGTATCACTATCTAGAGCTATGAGACTTTGTCAAAGAATGCTATGTCGGCGCAGCATATCCTCACCAGCTGTGATCTGAGACTGAAGTTCACCTCTGCTCCTTGTTGCCTCATCAAACAATGCTGACATAACTGTAAGCTGAGTAACCTTACAGCCAACGGTCTCCCCATTGAAAATGGTATGAATGAGTGCCTGCAGCTCTAACTGAACATTGGTAAGCTCAACGTAGGCACCACCCTCAATCTGATATCGACACGGTAAGCGAGAAACCAAAGTTCTCATTGACCGGAGTGCACTAGTAACGTGCTCTCTACTCTCAGCCAACTCTGACGCCAAAGTCTCTTCTATCTTTGCCTTGAAAACCAACTGTGTTTTCCAAGAGTAGATAGCTTCCCTATCCTCTGCATCTGTGACTGCATCATATGCCACACTCAGGTGAGCAATCATAATCTCATCCTGAGGTTTATTAATTGCCATATCTCGCTCCTCATCCTGAAGACGAATACGAAGTTCTCGTGCATTATACCGCAACTGATAGAACTCTGTAAGTATAGCACGACCTCTAGCAATGATCTCTTCCTCCCACTCATCCAAACGCTTGCCATATGCAACTAAGTGATTAAGTTGACTTTGCTCTACTGGAGGCTCAAGCATCGGCGGGAGTGTGGCGATGACCCCTGGTCTATGTACAAGGCTAGAAATATACTGACGATGCTGTCTGATTTCAGCCTTGAGGGCTGCCTTATCTTCTCCATCCTTCAGTATTCTATCCCTGGCACTGTCTGTAGCAACCTGCAGGAGATCAACCTTGGTCTGGCGAGTGCTACGACCAAGGTTGACTGTGATAATCTCAAAATCCTAAGATTCTAACTCAACCAAGCTCTTCCCTGTGGAGGTACAGCAGTCTCGACTACGTTCTCCATGTCAGTATTCCTCTGCACGTGAACCATGTTCTTGACCCTTTTGTCTGGCGCATCGTGATAAACCTCATCAAAATCAGAATGATTAAGAACATAGGATGGCTGCCTCCTCTTCCTTCCTAGCTGAGCTTCGATCCAAGATTGATCTTGGCTAATACTACTAGAAGGGTCTGTACTAGCAATAGGAGGTTGCGATGAAAGTGAATGTGTAGAGGACCCACTGCGAGGTGGAGAGTCTAAATCCAATTCAATGTGAATTGGGACTGGCGACTGCTCTGGAACTGATGTAGGAATTTGAGGCTGAACCTCAGGCACTGGCGGACTCTGAACTAGCCTCTGAACTGGCTCTGTGACCGGCTGTCTGTCAGGCTCCGTGTGTGTAATAGTGGCAAGCGCCTTGCCCTTTGAATTATTTGGCGCTTGACCTTTCTTAGGAGGGTTACTCCTTTTCTTTTGTTTAGGTTTTGACGAGGAAGGTAACGAAGGATTCACCACTACTGGCGGCTCTGCTCTGAGCGCACTTACCCTCCTTGTCTTCTTGCTATCGAGGTAAAGTATACTGTTATGAATAACTCTACTTGACCTCTCCTTGACCGTTGCATATTCCTTGGCGTACCAATCAACTATTGGCAACGGTTGTGTATCAACCTACTCTCTGAAAAACTGAGGAAGAACCTCTCCCTCATCATCTCATAAACCTCCCACATCTTCTGACAAGAAACAGAAATCTGTGAGAGAGAGAAGCGGCCATAACTACGTCTGCGAACCTCGAAGTCATTTGCGCAATTTGCCCAGTAATCCTCCATAGAAGGCTCGTGATATGTACCTCCAGCAAGGCGAGTTGTATAATGACCTAAAAGATCATAGGCATGAGCTTCAACAAGATACTTAAGATGATATTTCTCAAGCTCTTGCCCTGCAACTTTGGCATCAATTGCCGACTTGCACCAATACATTCCAAACTGAAAAGGAAAATTGATAGATGGTCTGTGCCTACGGCGTAAAAGACAATGAACATCATGCATCTGTCTCAGGAACTCCTGAAAGATTGTCTTATCCAAAGGATAACGTGGAAGCATTGCTAGATTTCCTGTAAATCTGTATACTCGAATGTAGGTGTATGTTGGGAACTGAATAAACCAATCTGCCCATCCATCCATCGCTGCCCTAGCAACCACCGAGATACGAACGTGCAAATCTCGGTCCAAATTTCTCACTGTATAAGTCAGAAAAGCCTCGTGAACACACTTGAAATGACGTTCAGCTCTAGTGAACTCAAGCTGATCATAATACTGATAGACTTTCTGAACACTGAGAATGCCTACGGTGTTTAATCCTCGGAATTAACCCTGATAAGCGATCAAGTACACAAGATATGAACACATGTGAAACTCATGGGCAACTAAGAAACCGGTGATCTTCCTGTGGAGAATATCGCTGATGAAGGATGCCCAGTTATAATGCTCCTACCCAGAAATGATGCGACCAATAATGTAATACATCCAAGGCTGGAAAACATTCGCATGTGCTTGACCTGAGACACAATTCAGGAGTGTGATTAGAATCGCGTACTCATCCTTGTATTCACCACGACCCACATTGTTTGGAAATTTGTTCTTTGCTTGTTTTAACCATCTTTCTGCCATCTTCTTCTGACACTTGTCCACATCAGCATCAAATGCCTACTCACACTGCTCCATGGAAATAACCAAACTGTTTGGTTGTTGAGGAATGCCAAAACTCCTTTCAATGTCCATAGGTTTGAGACTGCAAATGACTCGTCCGTCAACTGACACTATCTCACGAGTAGTAGAATTGTAATGCTTAATACAAACCATCACGAATTCGATACAATGAACAGAGATAGGTATGGAAGCAGCCTCTAATAAGCTAGACTACTCAATATTTTGAATAATCGAAGTTCTGATCTTGATCGGATCTAAAACTGCTTCTAGCAACACTTTGTGAAGATCTGTCTCAACCAATCTGAGGAAATCATGAGTAAGGACTGTTTTGGTCCTGTATCCAAGCTGAGTGAACTACATTCTGAAAAACTCGCCTGTTGACTCTGAACTTCACTATGTTCTGACAAGATTTCTGGATAGCCAAAAATAGCCTGCGAGAGTTAAAAATAATCTTTCGAAGAGTTATTTTCAGCGAAAAATCTGAGATATGGGTTTTGTCCAGAAAAAGATTCTAAGACAACCCAGAATGTCAGATATGCGAAAATATGACTTCTACTTGATCATGCAAAGAGTTTTCAGTTGAGAAATTTAATAACTCGAGAACGAATGTTCTGAAGTTAAAAATTCCTGAAAAATCAAGCGCACAATTTTAACTCGAAGAAATTATATAGAAATGATCCAGATGTTTGAACTTGTCGAATCTGCCAATTTCAGGAACATGCGAATTGGAATTTGAGAGAAATCTGAGAACCAAGGAGGAAAAAGACGTTTTTTGTAATTTCTTCTTTAATGAAAATCGCCCTTGAATTCTCCAAATTGCTGATATTTGTGAACTCTTAACCTGCAAAAAGATAAGTTAGATAAAACCGCCTTTGGAAATTGATGAGGAATTCGCCTTTGATCTGGAAGAATTCGCCTTTACTTTGCTTGAAAACCACGAATTTCCCTTGAATTTGCGCCTTTGTTATTGAGGAAATTCGAATTTGCCTTTGAAGAAAATACGAATTTCTATAAAGTTTGAAAATTCGCTTTGAAGAAATACGCCTTTGTTTCAAAATATGAATTTCCCTTGAAGTTGCGCCTTTATTCTTAAAGAAATACGAACTCTCCTTGAAGATATGAATTTCTCTTGACGAATTCGATTTCTCTTGAAAATATGAAACATGAATGAAGATGGCGCTATGTTTAAATAAGAGGAAATTCGCACCAACTAGTGAACTGCAAGAATTCGAAACCCTGATTGAAATAGAAGCCTTTCAATTGGACCCTTCGCAGTTGAACTGCCACTGACTCGGAGTTTGAAATTTAAATAATAATAAAATATTCATCATCATGCAAAGGCGCCTAAAAATAGAAAATCGCCACTTAATGCAAAATAAATATTAAATATTTTAAACTTCAGTTGACAATTCGAATGAAGCTTCAGGATTCACCGTTAGACTTCACCAATTCCAAAAAGTCATCATCTGAGCTCATAGGCGTCCATTTGCTCAAGATATTGCACTTTTTATTAACTTCCTATTTTATAGCTGACGACAAAGTTACGACTGGCCATCTTCGACACTGATACCTGAGTGACCAGATGATGCTGAGATTGAACTGAGATATTCATCACGGAGCCTGTTGAGCAAAGAAGAAATGTCTGCTGGGAGTCAACACTGCAAAATCCATCGTTTGACACCTTGAAAAATTAGGCGCCCTTGATTAAATTCATTTACAGGTTCCAGACTTAACCATTTCCTCAAACTGCCATTCGACACTTCAAACGGCTTCTGACGGCGAACGGTGAACCCTACTGACAGGAAACCATGTTCATTGCGTGACTAGAGACATTCTGCATCCAACGGATATACATACGATGACTGGAAATTGCATTAAGGGCCTCAAAAGTAAAAGCGCCCCTGGCCTTCAGTTGCACTAACAGCATTTTGACGAAAGTTGAACTTTGATCGAAGTACCCTACTTTGTCCTTCGATACTGAGAGCTGGGATGATCCGATTCGAGCCACGTTTGTTTTAACGGACAGCCAGAAGGATTGAGAAAAGAAGTCTCTAGAGGTGACGAAGCAAGAAAACTGCTTCTAAGACCTCAAATAGAAGGGCGCCCATCCCAAGATGGAATAAATGACCAACACAGCCATTTTGCGAGTTATCCTCACTTTCCAACACTTCGCCAAAGACCTCGCACGTACGAGCGACCGCCAAATCCTGGAAGCTGATGGCTGGGCTCGTTGAATCGATAAAGTAATCACGCTTGAATCCCGTGAAGACTTTGAAAGCGAACGACCTCATCTAACAGGCCTAAAGACTAGGCGTCTCTGGACTGTAGAAACACAATGAAAATTTTATGTTGGTCTGCCCATGAAATTACGTGCTTCGTAGAAACTCTGCCACGATCACCCAGAATGTCGGATCGACAGGCAACTTGGTGCATTGCAGAGCTGGATTAGCGTAAGACTGATGTCAGGAAGACCTCATCAACAAATTTGACCATTTTAGGGGTCATTTTATCCAGCATCCCTGAGCTGTAGTTGCGTTGGGAATGCAATGAGGAAGCTCTGAGAAGTGAAAACTCCATTATAAGCTCATCTTTAGATGTCAACTGCCAGAGCTCTGAGAATCAGATGACTATGCTTGATAGTTCGTTGGACGAGCAGACTAGTCGTGAAGAAAATGACTGCATTAGTTGTCAGAAAAACCAAAATCCAAACCTCCATCTAGAAGGGTGCCCTCAAGCTACAGGCGCGCTTTTGCTGAAAAAGGACAAATTTCTGTCATGTAAAACTTTGGGAATTTCAACTTCTGTCGCCAGTTGCCGGAGTTACGAGTTTTTGATAGCCTTGCTGGATAGCTCGTCGGATAACCAGACCAATTCTGAAGAGATTAACTGTATTTATGAGCATTTTCAACAAGATCTTGACCTCCTTCTAGAAGGGCGCCCCCAGGCTATAGTTGCGCTTTCTTGTTTTTCCTCTGAGAAATCTTCATAAATTAATCACTAAAAACTCCGTCTTAACCACTGAAATGATCATGTGCAACGTGAAATGCTGTCGCGAAATGCTCCTCCATCATAAAATGCTCCGTTTTGAGTCTCTGATTCAGGTTCTGATCAATGAAACTGCGTTTGACTGACAAACTACTGACACAAACTCCATGCTTGATATTGCCCAAAAACTGTACTTGACATCATTTTAGCAAGGTTAATACTCTTTTAAACAAACTGGCTTGATGAAGCAAAAAATTTTGGTTTTGGGTACAACAGTAAGAAGTCTCCTGAGGTGTCTGTTGATGTGATTTTTATGACCGCGCCAATCAGCAAAACAAAGTTGTCCGAAGGCTACTCCATTCTCTCTTGATCAAAGTATTCCGTGCGCTAAGATTGCAAGAAAGTTCGCACGTTCAACTCCAAGGTTCCGAAATACTTGGAATACCCTCAGTTGGTTTGATGTGAATTGCTATTTTCACGAGGGGACTTACACAATTGTTCAGGATACTTGCAGTTAACAGTAAATGGATGATTGGAAGGGATTTGTGCAATGTGGATGATTTAGTGATAAGTACGTTTTCCTAAAACTAACCAAAGATGAACGGAAAGTAAATGAGTGTAAGGATGAGAAGGTTCTAGATTCTACTCTAAGGTGGGACGTGGGATCAATCTTAACAGCTTCAACCAAACTCTGTTCCGCCTCACGTTGGATAGCTTATACAAAGTGGGTGCAATCTTCAAAGGGATAGCGAGTAATTTTCAAGTCACAACCCAACATCAAGATACCGTCAAAACGACACATACCAAGACATGAGCTGCAACTAAAGTTAAGTTTATGAAATACTCTAGTAGACCACGCAAGGCAAACTTGCCGTCAGCAAGCCGCTAGTGGTATGGAATGAAACGAAGTGCCTTGATCAATGCCACACATCCACAGCTACTATCTATTTGCATGAAATGAAAATGCTACTCTTCAACTACTTTACGCTACTTGGATTCAAAGGGATGAAGAAACCTTGCTAGCTATCCACAATGAAGACAAATTTCACCATCAATGAAAAGATCTTCTATTATGAAAGTGTTACACAACAATCTCTTACAAAAGTTTTCAAAGGAAAACTTCTCCTTCTCCTCCAAACTATGCTAAACTATAAAGCAAAATGTCTACTCTGCTCTACTCTCTAGTTTGATCTCCAATCTCTAGTTCTGGTTCTAATTCTAATGAATTACAAATGAGGGGGACTCCCCCTTTTATAGATAGCCTAGTCCAAAGGACGGCTAGGGTTACAATCAAAAGAATGGCGAAGATTAAGCCACCTCAGCCCTAACCCTAAAAATTGCTAGAATGGGGAGTGGTACATTAAATGAATCAAAGATTCCCACTCACTCCCAAAATAGTAAAGGCAATTAATGCCCATAATCATTCTTCTAGAAGATCATCGTCCAATAGTGCATTCCCGTTCTCCATCTTTCTGGCCGCAAACTCAATGAACCTGCCAAGTACAGCCTCAACCTCCTGAACTGAAATAGGTGGAATGCAATCAAGCTAAAACTGTAACACCGTAACTGACTGTTCATGCCGCTTACAAGATTTTCTCCAAGTGACTAGGGAATCCTGCGTGCTCTGGATCAAGTTGGAGAAAGTAGAAGTGTTCTTAAAGTCATCCTGTATGAAGGTCTTCACCTCTGAAAAGAAAGGCACTAGCCTACCCCTCAAATTATCAACAGTCACCACATCTGGATTCAACCACCTAGCAAATATAACCTCGAAAGTATTCTGGACTCCATCAATGATATTGGCCATAGCCTTCCGTATTCTAGTTGAATCCGCCTGTGCTGCGTCAAAGAAACCACGTCTCGTGATTGCTGAAGGATACCATCTAGAAAAATCATACCTGTCATTCTCCTGAATGACCCCTCCATCAATCAACGACCGCAAATGAACATGCGTCAATGCCTCATGATGCTGAATTACCTTGCTCTGATAAACAGAAGCATCACCCCAGGCTTGATCAACTGTCTCCATTTGTGCCAAAATACTAGAAGCTTGCTGAAAAGCAAGAGCAAGGTCCTCCATGAACTTCTCTGTCTCAACACGAACTGTAGAAACCCCAGTTTCCCCTTTTTCTGTCTCCGATTGTTTTTTGAAGGTTTTTGGTTTTGACTGTCTTTTGATGTTTTTTTTGCATGTAATAATGAATGGTACGGCTTGCTTGAAAAATAATAATTAATTCTATAAAAATGCCAGATCTTCAATATGTGTAGATAATACAAGCAAGAATGGAGGCGTTCTTTATTTTGCTCGATTGGAATCAATACAAACAAGATTTTTGTAAATATGCAATAAAAATCAACAATATTTATTAAGAAAAAAACCTGGTAACCAGCACGCATGTAGAAGGTACAGATTGTACGGCTGTAATAAATAATCTTCTCTCCTTCCGTTTGATAATTCCTAATGATGCCCAGAGGTATGCGCCTAAACTGAAGAAGAGATGAAGCCAATGAGAGAGGCGTTTCTTCTTCCAAACAAAGGCGGCTCAAACAAGATGGTACGGCCTGTCAGAAGTACGGCCTGACTGGAAACAGCAAATAAATGAAATGTAAGGTCTCTTGAAACAATGTCCAGTCTCTGGTATAAGGTGCGCCTGGATGAATCAATACACTCTGGTTGCAAACACTGAGAAACTCTAAAGGTAATGAATGTGTTTCGACTGGGAATCTTCAACTTGATGAAGGTACAGCCCTGTACAGCAGTACGGCCTTCTTAAACAGCAGCAAGTAATAATAAATCCTTCCTCTTGTCTTCAATACCAATTCCCTGTTGATATGTTGCGCCCAAGTTGACAAATGTTCTCTGAATGCAAGAACTCTGAATCTCTGAAGACTTTGCACTCCCCAATAGTGGTACGGCCTGCTAAAGTACGGCTGCAGCTGAATCTGCAATAAATAAATATATGCCGCCCTGTTAACCCTCTGGATCTCTTGAATATGGACGCCCAATGATTGTAAATGCCTTGAATATAAAACTCAGTAGAAAACTCTGAAGAAAACTCTGTAGATATTAATTCCTCTGAAGCTCTGTGATTTACTCTGAATGAGAAAACCTCTGCTGGCAGTAAATCGGGTGATATCTCACACCCTCTGAACTGATTCGAAGGAGATGGCTCGTTCTCCGACGATTTCGAGACGAAACCCTAAGGTCTCTGTGCTCTGGCAAAGCCTGATCAATTTTCTGATTCTCAAAATGTCATAATATGGCTCAACTTTCAAGGCAAATGCACTCTTATGCTGAAAAGTGCGATTTCCTTAAAGATAGGGTTTTATTAATATTTGACTTTTAAATTCTTTTATTTCTCCATAGTTCTCCGTCAAATATTTTATAATAATTTAATTTGCCAAATGGCCCCTTCCTGATGTTGGGCGCACCCCTCAAGGCAATCACTTAAGTTATAATTTTAAATTATAACTTTATATTATAAACCATTAAATAATTAATATTTAATCAATACAATTAAATATTAATATTTTCCTCGTTACTCATCTGATTACCGATCCGTCTGATGCTGACGAACTCAGAAGTGATTCCGGATGCCGCCAAAGCCATATTGCTAAAAATAGCAGGGGTCCCACACTGCCTGCCAGGAACTGCTAAAAATAGCAATTCTGCAAAATGTCTCTGATCGAGCCCGAACGAAAGCCAATTGATCAAAACTGCCAATCTGACGCTGAGCCAAGCTCCGAAACGACCCTCTAACCACTCAATCAGCCTACGAGGGTCTCGTGATAGGCCAACCTCACGATCACTGATGCTCGCCAAAAATGGGGACATGACAGTCCGCCCTCCCTAAAATTGCTTGACCCCAAGCAATCTCTACTGCAAACAAACTCCAATCCTCAGAAGGCCCCAAAAGGAAAACTGTGTAATGTCCCACACATCTCGAACTATCTCCTGTAGCATCATCAATCCCAACTGCGCAATCAATGCCTGGATCCCAAACCCAGAGTGAAAATCTGTCGTGACGGTTCCCCTCAGGCTGCCACTGCGCCCTACGGCCTCCAACTTCACCATGCTGGAAATAGTGAAGTGACCCATTGGGACCCATCCCATACTCGATACCAAAGCTGTCGCCACCGGGATCCCAATACAATCTGAATCCACATCCATCCGTCATGCAGAGATAAAATCTCCTAGAAGCATCTACTGTCCTGAATCTCTCCCTGTCCTCTGCTAAACCCTCATGGATGTGATATCTATCCAAGCCATCATGCCAACTAACACCATAGTCGCCATGTAACCATGTACCCGTATGAAAAATCTGCGACATAGAAGTATCAAGCCTTGTCAGCATATCGGCATGATGGGTAATGGACTGCTGTCCCTGCAAGTAATACCCCACAAACTGCTGGGTCAAGTACCTGCATCCGCTAACCCCATCTTGTGAAGATGGTAACTCTGCACACCGTAATGAATTACTCCTCTCGACTGCACCAAGAGAATCACCCTGTGTACGAGAATGGTGCATCGAATCATGTACAGGTGGATCAAAGACAAAACTGTAAGCACTCCTCACCGTGTACACCTCATTGAACTCCTCTGTGAGTTTGGTTTGGAATTGCGATGCACTGGAACAATCCCAAACACTACGATCATCACCCAACTCAGAACTAACATCAAAAGTACGATCAACATCCAACTCGAAGAGTGGGTTATCATAGATTACCCCACCATCAAATTCAAACAATGGATTGTTTACAAACTGCACAATGACTTCCTTCTGATCGGAATCATCCATCTCTGAATCGCTGGAATAATAAACTGAGTTGTACTCCTGACTTGGCTCAACCAGCTGCCGATCATAGTCAACTGCATCGGATGAAAAGATTGATTTGCTTCCAGGAGAGGGAAACAAATCATCATAAGTACCAATCTCCCAACTGGATGAGACTCTGAGAATCTGCGGTGAAGATGGACAAGTATCAAGGGTTGTCACACAACTCTCGAGTGAATCAACAACCATGTCACAGGAACTAACAATAATCTGCCCTGCATCACCTATCACGGGACTAATCTCATGAGAACCGGGTGCAATGCGAACTCACTGCTACTCTCATCAAGTGCACTCATCCTACCCGTATCAACTGCTCCTGTGACCGTGCTGGATGTAACCACATCCTCAACATCTCCCTCTCGGCTATGAACCATGGGTGTATACTCCTCACCAACCACTGCCATGCAAGACTGAACGATATCCAAAGGTGGTGAAGACTGTGCTAACCTCAACGCCACGGTAAGCCTCTCAATCTGTAACTGTGACTCTCGAAGAGCCAACTGGGTGCTCTGCAATGAATCCATAGTCACCTCATGCTCATGAGTGAGCTCAGCGATCTGCTCCTCTTTTCCCTTCCATGCATCATAACAAATGCAATCCCACTCGAGAAGGAAATCCCTGTCTGCTAGTAATCTGAGGTAATTTTGCTTCATCGTTCCAATTGCTTCTCGGAGTGCATGTATCACTGCAAGGGAAAAACCACTATCACTGTGCTCATCTGTCGAAGGACTCCAACTGTAGGTAGTCAACATCCGACGAGCAACGTCAAAATGCTCAAGGGCGGTAGTAATCATAGTGTCATCCACATGTAGTTGCCCAACCAAATGATGAGGATTCTGAAACTCACGACCCCCATACAAGATTTCCGGTTCACCATATGCACTATGATATGACGCTGATCCGTCATCACTCTCCTCATGATCTGCAGCATCGTGTGTGCTCTCAACCATGCACACCTCAACATCTAAGGTACTGCTGCTCTGTACCTCGAAGGATGGTTCAACTGGTACGGTAGAAGTTGCTGGTCCGACAATATCCTCGCACGCTTCTACTCCACAAGTAACTGCATGCTCATCCAACGCATGATCCTGGGATTCCGTGTCAACATACGAATCCTCTAGCTGGTTTTCAAAGGTCTGATCCGGAAAATCAGACTCATCATAACATAAGTCCTCAATACCAACTGCATCTGTAGTACCCAACTCTGGAGTCTCTTCACGTGACGACTCAATAGGGTTAGTTTGCACCTCTGAAACAGCTGTTATATCATGCTCACGCAAAGTTTCACCATCGCTGTTATAAAAATCAGAAGTAACCTTCAGGGCAGAAATTTCTTGAGTCACCTCCTGCAAAGACGATGTAGGTAAGCCATTACCCGAATTTGTGCTAGTGTGCTTATGGATCAAATAAGCACTTCGATCAAATTCATCACACAAATTTCTGCCTACTTCATAAGAGACCGAAGATGTCAAATCACTCTCATGAAGAATTGTATAATCATCAGATGTAGATTCTCTATCCTTCCCAGGTGTAAACAACTCACGAGCTGTAGTGAGATATCTCTGTTTTTCAAACTCCGTCTTATGGCCAAGACTCGGGTGCACATCCACGTAACTCATGAAAGGAAGTTTTTCTTTAATCTTCTGAGGTAAGATGCTATACTCCTGGAACATGCTAATCACTACTCCTTCTGTGCTCTGCGGTGTCCTGTCAATGGTAATCCTCCCACTAATCTCAGGTGATTCTAACTGCCACTCGTTGTTCGCTGCCCTAAGTGTGCCGGCGAACAAACCCTCATACCGTTCACCTGGTAGATCCTCAACGGGCCCCTGTCTCGTGAAGGTGGGCCTCGTAGGCCTATCCGCTGTCCGTGACAGTGACCTAGGAGCTCTCCGCGAACCTGTAACACTTATGTCACGTCGTCACGCGAGGGGTCGAAGTCCTCCTTCAATCTGCAAAGCAACTGCCACCTGCGGCCGCACCATTTGACCCGCCCGTTGGCGCACTAAGTTCTCACGAGTGCATGCAAGACTCTACGCGGTTCGCCTGATTATTGTAAGAGTCTGTTCCTGGATGCTGTTCTCGATCCTGTAATTCTGGCGTTCTGACCATGTTTCCGGACCGGTCCGAACCGCCATCAACCAAAGCTCGCCTGAATAAATAAATACCTGATAAGGCCCAAACTGTTCCGGCTGCAGAAGACGGCTAAACCCTCAGGATGGCAGGATTTAGCTCTGATACCACTGTAGAAACCCCAGTTTCCCCTTTTTCTGTCTCCGATTGTTTTTTGAAGGTTTTTGGTTTTGACTGTCTTTTGATGTTTTTTTTGCATGTAATAATGAATGGTACGGCTTGCTTGAAAAATAATAATTAATTCTATAAAAATCCCAGATCTTCAATATGTGTAGATAATACAAGCAAGAATGGAGGCGTTCTTTATTTTGCTCGATTGGAATCAATACAAACAAGATTTTTGTAAATATGCAATAAAAATCAACAATATTTATTAAGAAAAAAACCTGGTAACCAGCACGCATGTAGAAGGTACAGATTGTACGGCTGTAATAAATAATCTTCTCTCCTTCCGTTTGATAATTCCTAATGATGCCCAGAGGTATGCGCCTAAACTGGAGAAGAGATGAAGCCAATGAGAGAGGCATTTCTTCTTCCAAACAAAGGCGGCTCAAACAAGATGGTACGGCCTGTCAGAAGTACGGCCTGACTGGAAACAGCAAATAAATGAAATGTAAGGTCTCTTGAAACAATGTCCAGTCTCTGGTATAAGGTGCGCCTGGATGAATCAATACACTCTGGTTGCAAACACTGAGAAACTCTAAAGGTAATGAATGTGTTTCGACTGGGAATCTGCAACTTGATGAAGGTACGGCCCTGTACAGCAGTACGGCCTTCTTAAACAGCAGCAAGTAATAATAAATCCTTCCTCTTGTCTTCAATACCAATTCCCTGTTGATATGCTAAGCCCAAAGTTGACAAGCGTTCTCACGGTCACAAGAATTTCTGAATCTCACGAAGACTTTGCACTCCCCAATGAGTGATGCGGCTTTTGCTAAAGTCTGGCTATAGGCGAATCACCCGCAATAAATAAATATATACGCCACTGTTAACCCTGGATCCCTTGAATATGGGCCAATGATTGTAAGTAATGCAGCAGATATAAAACTCGGTAGAAAACTACCGGAAGAAAACTGCGTAGATATTAATTCCTCTGAAGCTCTGTGATTTACTCTGAATGAGAAAACCTCTGCTGGCAGTAAATCGGGTGATATCTCACACCCTCTGAACTGATTCGAAGGAGATGGCTCGTTCTCCGACGATTTCGAGACGAAACCCTAAGGTCTCTGTGCTCTGGCAAAGCCTGATCAATTTTCTGATTCTCAAAATGTCATAATATGGCTCAACTTTCAAGGCAAATGCACTCTTATGCTGAAAAGTGCGATTTCCTTAAAGATAGGGTTTTATTAATATTTGACTTTTAAATTCTTTTATTTCTCCATAGCTCTCTGTCAAATATTTTATAATAATTTAATTTGCCAAATGGCCCCTTCCTGATGTTGGGTGCACCCCTCAAGGCAATCACTTAAGTTATAATTTTAAATTATAACTTTATATTATAAACCATTAAATAATTAATATTTAATCAATACAATTAAATATTAATATTTTCCTCGTTACTCATCTGATTACCGATCCGTCTGATGCTGACGAACTCAGAAGTGATTCCGGATGCCGCCAAAGCCATACTGCTAAAAATAGCAGGGGTCCCACACTGCCTGCCAGGAACTGCTAAAAATAGCAATTCTGCAAAATGTCTCCGATCGAGCCCGAACGAAAGCCAATTGATCAAAACTGCCAATCTGACGTTGAGCCAAGCTCCGAAATGACCCTCTAACCACTCCATCAGCCTACGAGGGTCTCGTGATAGGCCAACCTCACGATCACTGATGCTCGCCAAAAATGGGGACATGACACGAACTCCCGTGACCCACTTGTCTGCCTCCTGTGCCATCTTCCGTAACTCCAACAAGCCACTGATTGACTCTCTAGGTATGTCAACTGGAAGCTCTATTGCTGGAATCTCTGCCACGAGGACCAGACAACTGTGCACATATCCTATCAAAGCCCTATGCTCTCTTTTCAACTTCTCGTACTTTCCTTCCTTTCTAAATAATCTGTCCTTGAGGGTGTGGTAGGAGTTATCACACTCCTCTACAATTTGTGCACCTATGGGGCTTCCTAACTCCAAAGTTGTGACCACATAGTTTTCGGGTACTGCTTCATCTTGGTCACAATCAACCTGTGGTACTGCCACGTGAAGGGTGCGAGAGCCATCCTCATTAGTTGATATCTTTGAAAACTTTTGTGCTCTCTTCTTCTGTGGAGGTGCGTTGATCTTGTTCAAAAACTCTTCCATTTCAACTGCTGGATCAATCTCTTCGCTGGGGCTTCTTCTCATCCTATCTCTGAGCCAATCAGGTACTGTATACTGTATATCAAATGGCTGTTGTTCTTGTGCCTCTACTTCACAGACTTGTTCAACTTCTACATCATTTTGGTGAGGCTCATCGGCCTCAAGTGGCTGAGTATCTCCTGAAACTATATCATCATCATCTAAAGCCACCTCTAACTCTTGCTGAAACTGAGGGTCAGTAGCAGTCCCCTCATCATCTTGATGATCATCTCTAGTAGGTGCGTTGACGCTCTGGCCAACTGACTCTCTCCATGATGGGTGATTATTTTCCTGTACCGCTTGCACCTGATTCAATGCATTTCTTTGATCAGCAAATAAAGAAACCTCTTGTATGCTTGGAGAACGTGTCTCCAATGGCGTGGGTGATGTTGTGACCTTTTCACACATCGCCCCATTCAAAATGGGGACCCCTAATTTTTGCTCCATTACGTGCTTTGGCTTTGGTTTTGTCTCTCTCTCTAAAATTGCCGTACTCTTTACTGCTCGATCACCCCTACAGGGTTGCTTAAAGTGGTGGGGATTTAAAAAGTCGAAAAGTAGAGTTTGAGAATCTTCTGAGTGGGTTTGAGAATTAGAGTAAAGTGAATAAATTAAAGCGAGCTTAAGATTTGTTGTGGCATGTTTTCCGGCCGCGCTCAGCAAAGTTTCATCGGTCCAAAGTGCCACTATTTTTTGTGGGTATTACAATTCTGCGGGCGTTGCGTCGGTATTTTGAGATTCTCCCGTGAATTCCAGGCATGGCTGGTGCAGATTTGGTGAAAGCGGACAACACTATTTTTAGCGGTGGAAACCCGGCTGGAATTCCGGGCTTAGATGCAAAGTTTTTCTTTGCATGTGCGGCCATATTCCTTCTGGGTTTTTCAAGACCTTCGCAACGATGTAACATGCAAAACGAGGCGACCACTTTCAGAATTCAGCCTTCCGAGGCTATTTTTAGGGTTTGCATGTCAGGGTTTCTTTTGCATGTTAGATCATTCCTGATGGGTTTTTCGAGAGCTTCGCGATGGTGTGACATGCAAACGAAGATTCTCACTCAGTAAGGAACTTGCTATTTTTAGCAGGTGAGTCCCGGCAGCCGCTTCCCAGTAGTTCAGATTCACGAGCTAATCGCAGTCCCGCAGAAACGGAGACAAACAGAGTTCATTTGATGCGCATGCGGAGCGAATTAGGGTTTCCAACTTCGGAGCCTTAAAATAGGCACAAAAAGTCAGAATTTTCGAAAACCGGTGTAAACCACCGCGATCAGCGTCCTTCAGGCTATCTGCTGGTAAAATTTCGAGTCAAACGAAGCACTTACTATTTATAGCAAGTCAATTTGGAAATTGCCTAAAAATAGTAAATCAACTGCATGCATCAGCGTCAGCCAATAGGTCACGTGGTGAGGAGCGCCTCATTCAAATTTCAACTCGATCGGAGCAGTGGAGCCATCAAAAACAAGAGGTTACTATTTATAGTAAACCACCTTCAAAAACATGCTAAAAATAGCAGGGTGATTAAAAATGGCAGTGTCGACAGAACAACAAGGTCATGAGGATGCAGTGCGCAAAATTTCAAGTCATTCCGAGCTCCAGAGACGCAAAATCAGAGGACTTACTATAAATAGCAGGGCATGGGGGAGCAGGCAGAAAGAAAGAAAAACGCCTAAGTGTTGAAAATATCCTCTTGCCACCCCAAAATGCACCCTCATCCAGCTGGCATGTGATAAAATTTTTTCTAAGCAACGAAGATATCCTGCTCATACCTCCAAATGCGCCCATGCTTGAGAAGCTGGCAAAAAGTCAAGAAAAATGGCTAAGTCCGAGAAAATCCTTCAGCATAGGCTAAATGCGCCCTCAAGCACCAGATGCCAAAATTTTATGACTCAAGTGTCTCATCCTCCTGCCTGGGCAAAATGCGCCCAACTTGAAGAGGAAAAGGTTAAAATTTTTTTCTAAGTATGATGCTTCATCCTCCACCTCCTGTGAAATGCGCCCTCCTCACAAGCCAGGCACAAAAAATTTTTCTAAGTGTGAAATGCTTATCCACTTGCCTAGTAAAATGCGCCCACTCACAAGGAAGTCAAAGAAAAGTCAAAGAGGTTCATCCTTCAGCCATGCTAAAATGCGCCCACTTTGAGAGAGTTATAGCAAAAAATTTCTAAGTGTTGGAAATATCCTCCATCACCCTCCATTTGCGCCCATCCTCCATCAAGTAGGAAATGCGCCCAAAAAGGTCAAAAGGTCAACAAAATTCGTCCTCCATGCATGCTGAAATGCGCCCAAAAGAGGGCATGTGAGGACAAAAACGTGGGAGATGAAAGGTCACTTGTTGGTGGCGTTTGAAATTTTTCATTCTCCTCTACATGGGAAATGCGCCCAAGTGCATGAAGTGTGAAATGAAATTACTAAAGGCGTTGGAGGGGTAAAGTAAAGTGTTGCTAGCGATGGATGAAGATTACTAGGCGTGGTTAATATTCCCCTTGAAGTATGAAATGCGCCATGTAAAGATAAAAGTGTTGAGGGTTAATAAGTATGCTAAGGCGTTAGACTTTTAAATATCCCCTTCAAGTGAAATGCGCCTAGGCTTATGAGATGGTGAATAAAATATATTAGGCATTGAAAGTTAAAACGTCTTCTTCAAGCATAAAATGCGCCCAAGGGGAGATTAAAATATACTGAGGCGTTGAGAATGTTCTCTGTGACAAGGCAAATGCGCCCATCCTTCAGGGAAGTGTGAAAGTAAAATACAAGGTGATGGAAATATGAATAAGACATGCTGGACGTAATATGTGCCCTCAAGGAAAATTTTCCAAGTGAATTGTTTGAAATAAATTTTGTCGCCACAGGAAGAAAGATTTTCCAAGTCAAATAAAATTTTCTAAGGCGCAAATATTTTCTCCCTTAAGAAAAATGCTTAAGTCTGGAGAGGTGGTGGAATTTTTTTCTTGAAGCACAGATGAGTCGCCTGAGGTGAAGTCAGAAAATGCCAGCTGCACGGGTTGATAAAAATTTCTCAAGTCAGAGCAATAGGAAATCTTCACAGATGCAAAGAACGAATTTAAATTTCACAAGGAAATAATTTTCTAAGGTTCAAAATTCAAGAAAATCAAATGAACCCATTCGTTGGGTACCCATGGGTTCGATGCGTTCTGGAAAATTTTTTCTTCTGGGTATTGAAGATTATCGATGAGGAGTTGATCTTAAAGCCTTCCATGCTTCGCTGCGGCCTTCAGGATGGATATTTTAATGGGCACCAGGTTGATGAATTTCCTAAGGGAAATTTGAAAATTTTCTAAGGCAAAAATGAAGTAAATGTGTTTTCAAGGTAAGATCCTCCAGACGATGAATTTGAAAGAAACTGCCTAGGTGAATTTGCTTCAATCCTTTGTGAAGATAGTTTTCTTGAGCCAGAAATGAATAAAATTGAGGTTATTAGAGCTCCAGCAGGTGAAATGACTTTCTCAAAGATGAAGTTTGTCTAAGGCATGAACTTGAACACAAAGTTGGCGATGAACGCTTGAAAGTTGGAACGTGAGAATCCTGGTAAGTGAGTTAAGTTTACATTATGAAGTGTTCTAATACCCCTCTCCTTGCTTGTTTGGCAGGAGGAATGTCGAGGCCGGAGAACGATGTCTGGAAGTAGTAATCCAAGATGAGTTTCAATCTCGAAGGAAGAAAAAGTTGCAAGAAATTGGCTAAGTGTTAGCTCAAGTGACAAAGAAATTGAAGAACAAAAATCAAGAGGAAGATCAAGAACAGTGTGAACACGTCTACAAACGGAATCTTCTAGAAGGATGATGGTGGACATTATGGCTCATTTATTACCCCACTCTCCTTTGTGGCGGTTTTTAGGGCAAATCTTGTTTAGGGCTGAGGTGGCACGATTTTAGCCACTCTATTGATTGTAACCCTAGCCGTCTTTTGGGACTTGGCTAGCTATATAAAGGGGGAGTCCCCCTCATTTGTAATTCATTAGAAATTAGATTTAGAGGTAGAAGCAGAGCTTAGAGGAGTAGAGAGAAGTTGATAGAGTAGAACGTAAAGTAGTGTAGATTGAAAAGGAAGGAAAGTCTTCCCTTTGGATACTTTGTAAGAAGTTGTCATGTATGCTTTCATAATAAAAGAATTTTCATTGATGGTGAATTCTTCTTTGTTGTGAATAGTTGTTGAGGCTTCTTCGTCCTTCCAATTCACGTAGCATCTTGAAGTAGTTTAAAGTAAAGTAGATTTCATTTCATCAAGTACTTAGCAATTGTGGAATGTGGTGCTCGATTTGAACAAGGACTTCGTTTGTCCATACCACTAGCGGGCTCGCTGACGGTGGGTTCGCCTTGCGTGGTCAACTGGAACTTTGTGAAATTTAACTTCGATTATGGTTTATATGCTGGCATGCGTCGTTGTGATGGTGTCTTCATGCTAAATCGTGATCTGAACATCTTAAGTCACTCCTCTGAAGATTGCACCAGTTCCGCGGAAGCTGTCCGAAGTGAGGCAAAACGGAGCTTGGTTGAAGCTTGTGAGAATTGATCGCCATGTCCCACACCCTAGAGTAGACTAGAACACTCTTATCCCTACACCCTTTAAATTCAGTTCATTTCTGGTTAGAATTAGGAAACTTGTGCTCACCTGCCAAATCATTTGAATTACGCGAAAGCCCTTAGTCTACTGTCTGTTGTCAGCTGTCGAACAATTGTGTAAGTCCCCTTGACATACCAGCAATATCACATCGAGCCGAACTGAGCCTATTCGCACTTAAGGAACCTTGGAGTTGAAAGCATGATCTTACTCGCAATCTTAGCATGCTGAATACTTTGTTCAAGAGAGGATAGAGCGTCCGTTGGGAGACTTTATTCTGTGTTGTTGCGGTCTCAAAAACCACGTCAACAGAATTGGCGCTAGAAGGAGGGCGAACGCGAATAACAGCTACAGCATTTAGTTGTGTTGAAGTAGAAAGGGTTTTAAGTACACAAGAGGTTCTATTGGAGAAAGTTATTATGAGTCAAGATGGTGTTCTCTCAGAGTTGAACAATCCTGCGCGCCGCCAATAGAAGAAGCATTTACATCCTGGATCGTATTAGTTCATTCTCACCTGATAAGTTGAAAAGAATCTTGAGGTCTACGCCCAGTTCATATAAAGACTTTGTGGAGTTAGAGCTACCTACAAGATCAAGGAAGAAGAAGGAGGTTCATTCAAGCAAAGAAGTCAAGTCAAGTGAAGAAAGCGGAGAAGAAATTTCAAGTTTATTCGGAACTCCACCTAGTGCTTCGAGGTTTGCTCAGCCGAAACAAGTTCTAGCTGTTGTACAAGAGCCAGCCCAAGTGATTGTGTATCAAAGGCGACAACCATTTCAAGTAATGGCTCAACTAGGAGGTCAGCAAGGAGGTCAACCAGCTCCAAACAGTGCTACATGGTTGGTTACCAACCCATCTCCGCTAGAGTTTCAAGACTACCATGAGATGCCAAAGAATCCTGAGAATTTTTGTCCTAAGTTCATTGCCAATGATGTTAACTACACGGCCGAGGACCATATCAAGATGTTTGAAGGTCACCTACGCAATAGGCAGATTGGATATGCAGACGTGGCTTGCCGCCTGTTCCCATATTCTTTGGGAGAAGAGGCTCATTTTTGGTTCATCCACCTACCAGTGGGGTCTATAAGAACATGGGAGCAGATGAAGGAGGCCTTCATCGGAAAGTTTGGTATACCTGCCACCCTTGTAGAGCTATATCGTCAATTTTCAGAAGTGAGAAGACAAGACAAAGAGCCCATTCGTGCATTCAACAATAGGTTCCAAAAGGCCGTCAATAGGTTGCGCACTCCTTATGTTGTTGACGATGCTCGACAATGCTACTATTCAGCACTTGATCCTTTGACTGCAATGTTCGTGAGATCTCACCCCACTCCAGCAGATATAAATTAAGCTTACGCTAAAGCTATTGAAGTAAGTCAAGGTTTAGGACAGAATATAACTAGGCCCATACTCTACACTGGCCTAGCTACGACAAATAATCAAGTACCAATGTTCGGCTCAACATGGAATCAACAAGTTCCGGCGTTAAATGCAATTCCGCAGCCAGCTTATCAAGTGCAAGCACCATCAAGTCAGTTAGTTCTCCATCCTGGGATGCCTTTGTCCCAGATGCAAGTTACACAGCCTGTTTATCTCCAAAACACAGTGTCACCAGTGAAAACTCAAGAAGAGAAAGATGAAATAAAAGATTTGATAGAACAAGTGAAGAGGCTGTCAGCTGAGGTGACTCACCTCAAGAATCAAAATAATCAGACACCCACTATGCAAAGAAACTATCAGGCACACCAAGGTGCTAACCGAGGATATCAACATAATCCTTCGAGTCATCAGGATACCCATCAAGGATATAGTCATGAAAACAGTCATGGGTATAGGAACAATAATCAAGGATTTCAGAAGAGGTCTTGGAATACAGGACCCAACAATGGAGGAGTGCCATCACCATTGGACAATCTGCCACCTCCTGAAAACCATCCTGCGGATAGAATTTATATGGCCGAAACTGCCTCGTTAGGATGGTGTAGGTTACATAACATGAACCAGCACTCTGAGCTTCAGTGTCACGAATTCCAAATGGTGGCTGGTATTCTCAAAAGTGAAGCAAGTAATACAGGGGCCACAGAGAACCCTCCAGTTACAAGATATGAATTAGTCCCGGCACCCAGATATGATCAGGCATTGATAATAGAAGATTGCAATTTTCTGCCTGAGTTTCAGAGTTACACGCCCCCATCAGTTAATCACCAATTTCCATCAGCTTCAGCAAATGCTCCCGTGGGGATGCCAGAGTTTCAAATACCGTCAGAAGTTCACGCCACGTACGCATCTCCAGAAGAACCTCTTCATAGAGATGGTTATGTCTTTCCACCTCTCAACAACAGCGTGTTGGTGGAAGGTAGTAGGGAGGTACAAGCTTTTCAAGCGTCCGGAGGAGCGACACCCAAAGTGTATCAGAGGAATTATCATCAGAAAGAACCACTGACGTCATCAATACCTCCAAATAATTTTACAACTCCGCCACATCCCAACGCGAGTAATAATCCAGGTTTACCTAGAGATTCTCCAGAGTACAAGCGGTAGAATGCAACACAAGGTGGAGGAGGACAACAAGTCATTCAGCAACCCGCTCATCAAGTTGGGCAAGAACCAAAGGAGAGTCTTCCTAGAGAAGACGTGAAAAGACTTGGCTCCTATGTGCTAGAAGAATTCAAAAGAATGAAGGTTAGTCTCCCCTTACATGAGTTGATGAAGATTTCAGAGGTTCGAGACACAATTTTGAGAAGTGTGTATGAAACGCCTATTGTGAAGGATGCGTCCCAAGAAGCAACTAGTGCACCAAGAAATCCTCCTGTTATCACACAGTCTCGTCCCTCACAAAATGCGAATCTGGTAGAAGAGGTGCCTCACACGCCATTTGACACTTGGGAATCTCCACAACAAGCTCAAAACTTCGTAGGTATGGTACAAGGTTCTTCAAACGCTCCTGAAAAGTCATGGATTGAAGATAAAAAGAAACGGTTCAATATTCCTGCGGAGCATAAGCAAAAACAAGAGCAAACATAGAATCTGAAGAAGGTTACCCAAGACAATCAAGCTTCAGTAGACAAAAAGGATGAAAAGAAGAATGCCTCAGCAAATGAAAGGAAGAAGCCAGTGGTATTCTATCAGGGGAGGGATGAGCCAGCCCCGTTTCTTGTTTCAGTCAGAATTTTTGGGAAGTTATTGCATAACTGTTTGATCGATTCTGGTGCATCAAGTAATGTCATGCCTTTGAAGGTATGTCAGGCGTTGGGTATAATTCTGCTCTAGACCAACAAGAAAGTGACTCAGCTGGATAAGACTGAAGTTCCAGTTGTAGGAGAATTGAATAGCATCCATATGCAGTTGGAAGCGGATCCTAGAATTCAGAGTCGCATTGACATATCAGTTGTAGATATCCCTAATGGTTATGGTATGCTGTTGAGTAGAGATTGGTCCAGGAAATTGAATGGATACATCGCAACTGACTTCTCCCACATGTGGCTTCCATGGAAGGGAGTTCCAAATCAGATAAAAATTGAAAGTACACCACGACTCAAATTAATGATCACAGAATGTGGTGAAAACAGTGATATCTTGTTCGTGGAAACTGATTTGGGTTCGTACAAACCCGTCAAAAGGGAGGCCCTTTTGCTACAGGGCCCGAAGGAAGAAAAGTTTTTAGAAGATATGCCTGCCTCCACTGAAGTGTTGATTGAAAATGATTTAAGTATGAATAAGAATGAAAGGATGTTTGGAGATTCTGCAAAGCAAGAGATAGAAAATACCTCCATCGAAGATTTATCAAGTAGAATGCACGAGGCTTTCCATTCAGAGAACATAGGTGCCATGAGTAAGATAGCCTCGAAGCAAGTTACAAAGATGACTCCACAAGTCACTTTAGAGGAAGAATGTGAAGAGGTCAATTGGGGAGAGGACCAGATTCAAACAAGGTATTCCCAGCTGACGCGCTTGGAGGAGAAAAGAGATGAAACTCTGGGAAGTTTCACCAAGCATCAAAGGGTCATGAACGGATGGATCGACAAATCATGGTTGGACCCTGATCAAGCTTTTGAGATCCTGGGAGATGATGCATTTAAGTTACGGACACGAACAGGAGGGGATATCCCGTTGCCAAACGATGGGAGATTCCTCAGGCATTATTTCCAACCCTAGGTTCTCTCTGAGAGCCTATCTTTGTAATATAGTTAGATTAGATTTGCTTTCCCGTTTGTTTGCTTTCCTTTTGCTTTTCGGTTGGTTTTGGTTTTGGTTTTGGTTTGTTGCCCTTTGGGTTTTTTGTGTGGCGTTTTCGTCCCTTGAGTTGTCCGCTCAAGTGCTTTTGGTTTGGAATGGGCAAGGATTTTAGGGTTTTCCCATTACGAAGGGGGTGATGATAGTCTTAATCTCCACAACGTGGTTTCTTTCCACTGGAATTTGTGCAAATTTTTGAAAAGGACTAAGGTTGTTTTCCTCTTGTCATCATCCAGTTAGAGATTGAACTCGTCTCGGGAGGTTAACCCGTTATTGTGTCTCAACACATGAGTCTAAAGACCTTAAAAATCTTACCTATCTCCACTCTGAGTCATTTTGGTTTCTTGGGAAAGGTCTTGGCAAGTGAAAATCTTACATCTTGCTTCAGCGCCACTACAATTCTCAAACCCAGTGGAGGCTTCATTGCCTGCCAGCCAATCAAGGAATTGACGGAGAAATCAAATGAAGAAAGGGAAATGTGCTTAAAAGAAATATCTGAAAAACAAAAAAATGAGAAATGAAAAATGAAAGAAATATTATAAAATATTGGTTTTAGGAACATACGAGTAACTCCACCGAGGCTATGGACGCCCGGCCGGCAGTGGAGCAATATTCGTGAGAATTGTAGCGATAACCTCGTCGGGGCTATAGACGCCTGGTTGGCAGCGAGGCAATGTCCAGGATGCTTTTGAAGTTAAGATATTTATCTAACCTGCTACGGCCGATTCTGGAAGTCGAGATGGTTTAGAGATGGAACGGATGCACGCACTCACAGGGTCTTAGATGAAAGTGTTCTGATCCAATATCGGATTCTTCTCCCCTTTTGAGTAGGTATCTTGTTGTATGATGGTTTGAGGAAGATTAATCAAGGTCCAATTCTTAAAGTGTTTTTCAACACTTTCCCGTGGGGATGCCAGATGTTGTGACCTTTTCACACATCGCCCCATTCAAAATGGGGACCCCTAATTTTTGCTCCATTCAGGTCTTTGGTTTCTCTTTTCTATGGTCTTCTTTCTGGGG
Source organism: Sequoia sempervirens (assembly GCA_007258455.2). Lineage (NCBI taxonomy): Eukaryota > Viridiplantae > Streptophyta > Pinopsida > Cupressales > Cupressaceae > Sequoia > Sequoia sempervirens. The sequence continues at coordinate 348,834 of VDFB02078072.1, forward strand.
TTGCGCCCGTCAGTGAGTTTAAGCGTGAAACTGGCCGAGTCTGAAAATTAGGGTTTGAGTCTTCCTAGTCAATTTGAGGTCGAGTAAAGTAAATAAATTGAAAACTGAGCTTAACGTTGTTGTCAGCATGTTTCCAGCACGCTCCCAGCAAAGTTTCATCAGATTCTGAGGTACTTACTATTTTTAGTAAGTGTGCAATTACAGGCAGTTCGTCAACATTTTTGAGATTCCAGCAGTCACACGGCATTCAGAGCATATCAGGCCGCTTGCGTGCAAAATTTGAGCGAAAACGGACAACTTACTATTTTTGGTAGTCCGGCTTCCGGCACAAATTTCAGGGCTTAGATGCAAAGTTTTTCTTTGCATGTCGGCATATTCCTTCTGGGTTTTTCAAGACCTTCGCAACGATGTAACATGCAAAACAAGGCGACCACTTTCAGAATTCAACCTTCCGAGGCTATTTTTAGGGTTTGCATGTCAGGGTTTCTTTTGCATGTCAGATGATTCCTGATGGGTTTTTCGAGAGCTTCGCGATGGTGTGA
>VDFB02078073.1:0-27404 GCA_007258455.2 Sequoia sempervirens
TTGATTTGGGACAGCAATATCCTTCCTCATTCTTATGAGATTGCTACTCTTACACAGGGTAGAACTTGTGAAAATGAGTCTACAAGTGTTGGTACACAAAGTGTAAGTGTTGGGCTTGAAATTTTCAATGGAGATGCACTTGTGAAGCTTGAAGACATGGCACAAGAATATGATAGGTATTCTGATTTTTATAACAGCTGTTGCATTCCTTCACTCCATCATGAGGTGACAAGTTCACCTAAGGATGATAGTACCATAGATTTTTCTACAGATGGTGCTCAAAAATTGGGTGTTAAAAATGGATTTTGTGTAGTGAATTCAAGTCATAAGAATTCTGATTTTGTATATCAGAATTGGGAGGATGTGGAACAAACACAAATTTGGTGTGATATATGGTCACAAAGGGCCAAGGAGGCTAAGCTAATGGCTGCTCATGAAAGACATCTTCAACAAGTCAAAGAACAAGCTCGCCACTTCGATCAAGAAAAACAACAAAGGGGGGCTTATCTTAAATCTCTCTTTCCAAAGGATGACGTTATTGAGGTTGAACATGTCATGAACAAGCCTCTTATGACAGCCAAACACAATGAACAAATGAACTTCTATGAATCAGAAATTTTATGTCGGTCACATGTTCGTAGTGATGAGATTGATGAGACATATCATTTGGATGGTTTAGTGAAAACTTCAAGCATGATGGAACATGATAGGAGAATGCCTACATGTTTGGACACATGGACAGATGAGGATAATTCAGAATTTTCAGTTGTTGATCATTTCCTTCATGGAGTTGATGATTTTGTTCATGACATCCATAGTAGACCAGCCACTCAAGAGTTGTCTTTGATGGGTGTTGAAGGCATCCGTAACTCATCTTTGGTTATATCACTGATTTATTATGATATTGTTTCTACTTTGGTTGGTACTCAAGAAGCATGCATAGGTCATGGTAATTTATATGATGCATCCCATCTTAGGGCTGAATTTAAACACTTTGGAGCAGCAGATTAAGAGCAGTCCCAAATATTGAATGATGGTTGGCTAGAGGGGGCAAAGAAAAGCAAGTTGTTGGCTCAACAAGCCAAGTCCTATCTTCAACATAGTCACGATATGCACCCTTCTTTAGATGATGATGATAAAAAATTGACTAATTCAGAAAATTTAGTTGTTGTTGATTATTTTCTTGATGGTGATAATGATTTTGTGGAGAGCACCCCTAGTGAGCCATACGCTCAAGAGTTGTTTTTGATGAGTGTTGATGACATCTATGCTACACCTTTGGGTTTATCACCTATTTCTCATGACATGACAACGACTTATTTGTTGACCAGTGACTTCATATTCGTAGATTCATCATGGTTTAGTGACTGCACTAGTTGGATTCACATTGCATTTTCGGACTTTCCGTGCTCTACACCAGCTATTCAATTTCTTGGGAGTGTGTGGAAGCATGTTTATTTGATGGGCATTGAATATTTGATAGATTTCCTCAATATGTATGGGTATGTTGACACCTATGAATTCATTCTTCCTGCTGGCATGAGTTATACCTGTGGTATTTGGTGGCCTAGTGAGTTGATCTATGTACACATGGGAGGTTTGAGCACCAGGCTCCACTTTGGTACCTTGGAGATTGACATTGATCAATTTTATCAGAAGAAGGTGGGTTGTCCTAGGACTTGGACATTGGATTTTGGTTTTGATCTAGCTTCTTCTCAGGAGGATATTAACATTCATGATGATACCCTTCTTAATCCTAAAGAACTAACTCTTCCAGTTGTGAGTTGTGAACCTTCTTTTGATGACGACAGTACTAGATGGGATACGCATGACTACTCTGGTATTCCATTAGCACAGGTAGGAGAGTTTCGCTTCAGTTGCATTATGAGGTGTGCTCACCAGTTTTCGTTCAACCCACATGTACAGGTTTTGATGATGACATTGATGACACTGAGAGATGGGTTGAATAAGGGACGTGCAGATTCACTCTGGTATGGCATGCTTCAGATTTCAGGTGATGAGTCCAAGTTTGATAGGACTCTCACTTTTATTTCCCCAGTTGGACGTTTCCAGCAACAGGAGTTTGAGACTCAGTTTGATTGGACTCTTGGGGTTATCAGAGTGGTGCAACGGAAGTCGGTTGGTGTTGAGATTGATGGACTTCCAGTTTGTTTATGGATTGTGTGTTTGCATGAGGTTCATCTCCGCAGTTCAGGGATAGCAGAGTTTACTGATCAGCAGATGGTAGAGATCCCTGTGCACAATTTATATAGAGGTGAATTTCAGATTTGGGATCTAGGAGTTTACTTGTTGGGCAGTTGGCTTCACAGAATGGCAAGGCTTGACCATGTCAGGAGTTACAATTGTATACAGGGGTTGCTGGTTAGAGTTCTTTCCAGGATCATTTGGGATCCAAGCGGTGGGTGGACAGGCACATATGGTTTGTCACTCAGATATCAGATGCTATGGCAGTGGGGCTAGTTTGTTGTTGTGGATTGCTTGAGGACAAGCAATATTCAGGAAGGGAGGACTGTAATGTCCCCAAAAATTGGACAAAGTGACTTAATTATTTAATACTCCTTAAATCTTAAATTATTTTTAAAAGGGGGATATTAAATAATTAATAAATCAAGTTATAAAGTGACCCAATGAAATATTTATCAAAAAGGAACATTATAAAATCACTTTATCATTTTAAGTGGGAAATTAAATGAAAATTGAGAGCTCACTTTTATCGGGCATTATGAAAAAAATATAAAAGTCACTTTGATTTTGTTTGGGAAATATAAGATAATGGAGCTCATTTTTGATGGATACTTTTTGAATGCATATGTTTTGAAGGAAAGACTTGGTCAAGCATTCCAGGTTAGGGTTTGAAGGACCTCCTGCAGTTTCGGATGTGCAAGATCATCCCTAGCTGGGTCGTTTTGTTTGGAAAGAAGAATAATCTTTGAGGCAATTGAGTTCATCTGATTTTCATGACTTTAACTTCTAAGAATTTTGCTGCTTCATTGGGTCGGGTTTGGAGCTCACTCTATATCCTTTGGAGGCGTTTACACATGAAGAAAACTTGGGCGCCATTAAATCCCACTTGAAAACATTATCTGAGTTGCGTATTGAGTGTCTGGGCGAGCTAAGAGTCAAAAACGTGTTCACAAAGGAAGGAACAACTTTCTTCTCATACAGCAGGGTTGAGATTAATGTTGGAGGCTTGTGGTAAGGGCATTGGGGAGTTTATAAGGCAGGGCACACCAATATTTAGGAGATTCAAATTCCTAGAAGATATTCCAGTTGCTGGTTGGGTTTTCTGAGACAGGCTGAGGCCATTTCCTTCACTTCCAGATTGAACGCCATGCTTGGAGCAATTAACAGGTATTTCATAATGTTTGAGTATATTTTTGAACTGTATATTGCTGTCTCTTCACATCCAGGAATTATTGTAAGAGGGTCTTATTGGTATGTCAAATGGCAAACTGTTGTATGACTGTCCACCATTAACCTGCTATCTAGTTGCTCAGGAAACATAGTGTAGAAGTTTCAGACTGTAATAAATTGAAGTCCATATTGCTATATGCTGGGGTCATTTATAAGCTTCTCATTTATTCTGAGTTGAGTCTAGTAAGGAAACTGTGTATGAGACTATAAAAAGAAAAATACTCTGTATTGATTAAATGTGATGTTTACTTGAGCATATGAATTGCTGGTTCAAATGTACAAATTTATTGTACTCAGAAAATTATATTTCAGTTTGCTGCTATAATCTTCCTATTGTTGCTGCTATACTTGATGTTCAAGGCAGTCTATAATGGAGAGTTTATCACTGTAATGCCATTCCAGTCAGTAGTATTTCATCACAATGTCTAAAATTAGTGCTGGTAATGAAATGCAAGTGAAATCAGGAGTGCTCAGTTATATATGCTATCATTGTTAAATGCCTTTAACCTATGCAACGCATCACTTATTTGACAAAGAATGAAATCTGAAAACCAAGACAGTACAATAATGGCTACACCTCCGGGAAGGAATATCTCAGTGGTATTATAGCATCTTTAACAGCAGCTTTGACAGAATACAAACGAGCTCCCTTCAAATCAAACAAGCAAACAGAAACCAAAACCAGCATATACAGTTTGCACACCAAGTGTTCAACATAATTCCAAAAGAGTCAAAACAGAAATTTTAGAGCAAAATTTTGCACGACACTTCACAACCGGCTTTGGAAGACAATCGGCCATACGAGGCATGCAACCATATGGATTTGAGTGACTACGCCTATCAACCCTCTGAATGCACTTGATACAAATCGATCTCAGCTTTTCTAACGAAATCATGAATTAAGACCGATTTGGTCTTGAATTCAGTCTGTGTGAACTGCACTCTGAAAAACTCGCATGTTGACTGTGAGCACGGCTATATTCTGACAACTTTTCTGGAAAACTAAAAATACCCTGCTAAGGCTAAAAATAGCCTATGGGAGAGCAATTTTCACGAAAAATTCTAAGATATGGGTTTTGTCCAGAAAAAGATTCTAAGACAACCCAGAACGTCAGAAATGCGAAAATTTGACTTCTACTCGACCATGCAAGGAATTTTCGGTTGAGAAAATTAGAGCCTCGAGAACTGATGCTCTGGAGTAAATTTTCATGAAAAATTCTGGCACATGGGTTTTCTCGAGGAAGCTATTTTGAATCAACCCAGATGATTTGTTTTGTCAAAAGTTGCCAGTTCTTCAAAGTTCAAACATTCGAATGAATTTAAGACGAGAAAATGGAAGAAATTGAGAAGAAAGACGTTTTTGATGTTTTCCTCTGCCAAAATTGCCACTTTGCCTTGAAATTTGCTGATAATTCTGACTTGTATCTGCAAAGAAAGTGTTTTGATGTCTTCACCAATGATTGCTAATGAGAAATTCGCCCAACTTTGAAGGAAATTCGCCTTTGCTCTGAAGAATTACGAATTTTCTCAAGCTGTGTGAATGAAATATGACGCCATGCTTGAATTAATAAAATAAATTCGCACCTCAAAGGTGACTGCAAGATTTAAAACCTCAACTGAAATAGAATGATTCTAATTGGACCCCCTCCAGTTACATTGATACTGACTCGGAATCCGGAATAAAATAATAATAAAAATGTTCAATTGCCAACCACATGCGAATTTCATCTTACAGCACAAAGGGGCGCCAAAAATAACTAATTGGACAAAATCGCCACTTTTCATGCTAACATGCAATTTGAAAAATTAAATATTATTTTATTCAGTTGACAAACCACGTAAAGCACTTGGATGGATTCGGCGAACTTCACTAAATTCGAAAAGTCCTCATTTGTCCTCATAGGCGTCCATTTGCTCAAGATATTACGTTTTTCGCTAACTTCCTACTTTGTAGCTGACTACAAAGTTACAACTGGCTATATTCAACACTGATTTCCGGGTGACCGGGTGATACTGAGACTGAGCAGGGATATTCATTGCGAAGCCTGCAGAGCAAGGAAGAAATGTCTACTTGGAGTCATCACTGCAAAATCCCTCATTTAACACCTCAAAGAATTAGGCGTCCTTGATTAAATTGATTTTCAGTTGTCAGACAACCATTTCTCCATACTGCCATCTGACACTTCAAACGACTGCTAACAACGAACGGTGAACCCTGCTGACTGAATAACACGCTCACTACGTGACTAGAGGTATTCCGCATTCAGCGAATATACGCAAGGCATCTGAAAAGTGTATTAAGGACCCCTAAAGTAAAAGTGCCCCTGGCCTGGAAAGGCACAAACATCATTTTAACGAAAGTACAACCCTCAACCAAATGCCTTACTTTGACCTCTAATATCTGGAGCTGGGATGGCCTGATTCGAGCACCGCCTGTTTCAATGCGTAGCCAGAAGGACCTACGAGAGATGTCTCTAGAGGTGACGAAGTGAGAAAATTGCTTCTAAGACCTCAAAGAGAAAGGCGCCTTTCCCAAGATGGAATAGATGACCAGACTTAGCCATTTTCTGAGCTGTCTTCGTTTTACAGTATTTTGCAAAGACTTTGCATGTAAGGAGGCTATATAAGGAGGCTACTTCTATTCTTTGGGTATCTTTTATCTACAGGAATGTTATGCTGCCGGATTGGCTGTGGGATTGCTTCGAGGAATGTAAGCCTCCTAGCTAGGCATTGCTTCTCACTTGAAAGATAGCGACTAGTGGTGAGATAGTATAGTCTGAGTGTTTTGTATCAAGATTTCTGCATTATTGTCATTGTGTGGCTTTGTAGTTCAGATTTGTGCATTTTAGTGAGATTTTAGAATTGCATTTTCTTCATAGCAGATTGCTGTTTTTAATCACAAGTCAAAAAATACAAAAAGAGTTGTTCTGGGTATTGTCTCATTGGTTTTCTCTGTTGGAAGCGACCCTTCATGAATATTGCAGATTTTAATATGAAGCTTATGATTTTATAAAGCAAATTCGTCATTCCTTGTAGGGCGCACTTTCTGGGGTGTCTTGGGATCCGTGCCATTAATTTATAGCCACTTTTAGCTGCCTTTTCTTATAACTAAACTAGGCGCCATCATTTTATAGGTCCATTGCATCAAACTTGAAGTCTTTGGGGTCTGTTTAGGGTGTTATACGAGCAATTTAGTGGGTTACAGGCATGCTGGTTTTACATTTAAAAGTGCAGATCTGTACAGATCAGAATCTTAAATCTGGTTCTTGGGTGAAGAAATCAGTCTTGGTATTTCCATTAAGCAAGGAGAATCCTCTTATTAGATGCTCGTTGAATTGTTCTAACTCTATGCTCTTGGCAGGCGAATTCTTCTCATATTGTAAGCTGAATAGTAGTACTGTCAGCATCTTTCTCTAATCTTGCTTATCATGTTTTGTAACGATTACTTTACATTCTAAAGTGCTTTGTAATTCTTTATATCTCCGCCCTATGGTAGCTCCATTCCCACTCCGGGTTTGAAAGCACATTCTGGGTGTTGAGTTTACTTTCAGCATTCCCGCTTATTTTCCTTAATTGCATTGTAATTCTTAGCATCTCCATCATATGGTAGCTCCCATTCCATCTCGGATTGGAAAGCACATTCTTGACGTCGAGTTATTTCAGTTTATTAGTTGGTAGGGATCCTCTGACCATATGCTCGTCGTCCTCCGGCGTGTTGATGCGATTTTTGTGACCTCACCAATCAGCCGAAGAACAAAATAGTTTGGGCTACTCCGTTCTCTCTTGATCAAAGTATTCCATGCGCTAAGATTGCGAGAAAGTTCGCATGTTCAACTCCAAGGTTCCTTTAGTGCGAATAGACCCAGTTTGGTTGATGTGTATTGCTGTGTTCGTACGAGGGGACTTACACAATTGTCCAGATTTCTTGCAGTCAGCAGCTAATGTAGGATTTTGAAGGGGAATTCTCACGTGTATAATTTGGCAATGCGCATCTTTTCCTAAGACTAATAAGAAATATACGGAAAGTAAAAGAAATTACAAGGCCCAAGAGGCATATTCTATTCTGTCGGGGTATGTGGGGCCGTCTCCAATAGACTTCAACCCAGGATTTCACCTAGCCTCAGTGGGGCGGCCTCGACAAAATGCGATTGCAATCTTCAAAGGGGAGTAGCAAAAGAGTATTCAAATTTATAATTTAACATACATACACCATCGAGGAACAAAAGCGCGCTATAGGTATATAAACCACAACCCGAGTTAAACACAGAATAATGTCGGTCACGACCACACTGGCCGAACTTATCATCAACAAGCCGCTAGTGGTATGGAATGTGACTATTTCAATACAAAACACCACACTGCGAGTAAGCTACTTGAACTAAGCTACTTGGATACGAAAGGAAGAAGAAACCTTGCTAGCATTTCATGACAAGACGAGTTCCATCATCAATGAAAAGATCTATTATCATAAAATGTGTTACACAACAATTTCTTCAAAAGTTTTCAAAGGGAAAACTTTCTCTCTTCTCCAAATTATGCAAAAATGCTCTACAATCTAGTTCTAACTCTATCTCAATTCTAGCTCTGATCTAATCTCTGATCTCTAATTTCTAATTCTAATACCTTACAAATGAGGGGGACTCCCTTTTTATAGCTAGCCAAGTCCCAAAAGACGGCTAGGGTTACAATTAATAGAGTGGCCAGAATCGTGCCACCTCATTCTAACCCTAAAGCTGCGAGGAATAGGGAGTGGTACATTAAATGAATCAAAGATTCCCACTCCTCCCAAAATAGCAAATGCAATAAATGCTCCATATTGAGTCTTCTAGAAGCTCTTCGTCCAGTAGTGTGTTCCCATTTGCCTTCTCTCTGATTGCCAACTCAACAAATCTGCTAAGTACGGCCTCAACCTCCTGAGCTGAAATCGGTGGAACACAATCTAACTGAAACTCTAACACCGTGACTGAATGCTCGTGCCTTGTACAAGATTTTTTCTCCAAGCTAATGAGTCACCAAGTGATTACGGATCCCAAAGTGGAGAATCTTACTTGACATTCTCAGTATCATCTATACAAAGGTCTTAGCACACTCTGCGAAGAAGGGAACCGACAAACCCCTCAAATTATCTAAAACTTATCTCCTTCACAGATTTCCGACGCCTAGCAAATATGGCCTCAAAGATTATTACGAACTCCATCTATGATATTGGCCATAGCCTTGTGTACCCTGGCTGAATCTGCCTGTGTTGCATCGAAGAAGCCACGCCCTGTGATAGCCGAAGAGTACCACCGAGAGAAATCATATCGGTCATTCGCTTGAATGACACCTCCATCAATCAGCAACCGCAATGGCACATGCCTCAGCACCTCAAGACGCTGGATCACCTTACTCTGATAGATGGAAGCATCGCCCCAAGCATGATCCACCGCATCCATCCGTGCCAAAATAGTAGAGGCCTGCTGAAAAGCAAAGGATAGGTCCTCCATGAATTTCTGCATCTCCGTCACGAACCCACAGCAGCCCATTTATGCGCCTCACATTGCCATCCTCCCCAACTCTACTAAACCCCATTTGTCGACTCTCTAGGAATATCCGGAGCTCTATCCTTTGATACATCACGCCCTCGGAAGCAGAGACCATTGCTGTACATATCCAACTAGCGCGCCTTGTGTTCTCGTTTCAGCCTTATATTTTTCCTTCTTTTTCCTGAATAATCTATCCTTGAGGGCAAGGAAGGAGTTGTCGCACTCCTCAACAATCTGTGCACCAGTGAGCGTCCCAAGTCAAGAGTGGTGACCACATAGTTTCCAGGAGCTGCTTCACTCCGGTCACACTCGACTCGTGGGACAGCTACGTGAAGAGTACGAGAGCCATCCTCATCAGTGGAGATCTTCGAAAATTTTCTTGCCTTCTTCGGCGGAGGAGCACTGATCCGGTTCAAAAACTCTTCCATCTCAACTGCTGGATCAATCTCCTCGCTCGGGCTTCTTCTCATTCTATCCTTTAGCCAATCGGGCACCTCATATAATATATCAAAGGGCCGCTGCTCCTGTGCCTCGACTTCTCTAACCTGTTCCACTTCTTCCTCATTCTGGCGAGGCTCATCGTCCTCAAGTGGCTGAGTGTCACCCGACACTATATCATCATCGTCGCCATCATTCATGGCCGCCTCTATCTCCTGCTGAAATTGAGGGTCAGTAATAGTCCCCTCATCATCCTGCTGATCCTGCTGATCAACCCTAACAGGTACATTGGCGCTCTGGCCAATTGACTCTCTTCGTGGAGGCTGAATATCATCCTGTACTACCGGTATTTGATTCACTGCAATTCTCTGATCAGCAAACAAAGACACCTCCTGTATACTTGGAGAGCGTGTCTCCAAAGGTGCTGCCACTGTGACTCGTGGAGGCTCGTACAGACTAATTCTCTTTCTTTGGACTCACGGTCACTCTTGTGATCTGTTATTTTCTTTCCTTCTGTGGTGAGCGTCACATGATGCCACATCAGATTGTAAATCAAAGCAATTGACCTGCACTTTTTCAATCTTGTTCACCTTTCCATAAACCCATACTTGCAGTGAATGTCATAGCTGGGATGGATGATATCCAAATCAACTTTAACCTAGGGCTCACGACCAATACCGCGAGCCCGGAAGTGGAGTATCTGCGGGCTGCATAATCTGGATGCAACGCATCCATATCCTCATTAACACAGTCGGGCTGGAACTACTCACATCACGTCCAGGAGGTATTCGGCAACCTAGAGAACATTCTCTTCCTCGCTTCAATCTCATCAAGCTGCATCAGCCCAATGAGAAATCCTCATTAGTGGCCTTGTGTTTGAATTCCTCACGATACGGAGTTCGATGTTATGGTCGCGAGTCATAGTGTTGTCCTACGTGGCATTATGAAATGAAATAGAATTGAAGCTCACTCTGGCTTCCCTAGTACTGTGCTCGAAGGACAAGAGCCTCATCAAGGTTACCCATCACAATTGGAAACTCTATCCTCCTTCTTTTTCTTACGCGTTTTGCAGCCGAAGGCTAGCAATTTATATAGCTATCTCTAGCATTATTATTTATCTATTTGGGTACTTAGGCGGCCTATAAGGGTATAGCCCGAGAAACCTTGCAGCCTAATGTATGAAAATCACAAATTGAATGGCCGACACCTACATACCTTTCAATTAGCTCCTGGGCATTTCTAGAGATTCTGCACTGTAACCTCTCCTGAAGCAGCCTCGTGATGTACATGGTGAATGAATCGTTGACACGCTTATAATAGGTTGTGCTCGACAGGTGCAACTGCGTACACGCCTCATGGATTTTGAACTGGGGGGAGCCACAACCGATGGGTTCCTTGTAAGAAATTCCTCTGTACCTCGTCATCCGTGCCAACATATAAATGAGATAGGAGCTCATGTAAAACGTTTTAGTCCTCCGCAAACTCAGGAGCTGCTCATGTATATTGTCGCTGATCATCTCAGCCCAATTGACATAATCCTTGCCTTCTAACACCAGGTTGATGTAATAAAACATCCAAGGCTCAAAAACGTAAGACTGTGGGCAACCACACCAACACCTTTCAACCCAACATGATGAATCCACAACCACTCATTTGAGGTCTGCTATGATGGTACGGCAACCGTTCTTGAAGGCCAGTGCTCATCGGTGGAAGTAACGAACTGTATCAAAGCATCTCGAAAGCAGAAGCATACGTCGCTCAGCTCGCTCCCGCACGGACTTATAAAATGTATTCACCGGCCTGCGGGATCCAGCTTCTGATAGCGCCCAGTGGGTTAGCAGCACTTGGCCCACATCACGGTGTCGTGATCGATGCGATGTTCCTTCGTAGCAGGTGGCGCCTCCATCATCGACTCCGAACGAATAGGCTGGAGAAAACCGAAGAAACGACTACGCACAATCCACTGCGGACGATGTTGTGCGAAGTGACCGAAGCCCGATGACTTCCAATTCCAAATAGCCTGTTCTTGAATGTTTCCAGGTTGACAGAGCCCAGGTTCGTATCCGTTAACTTGCCCAGCTTTGAAATAAACTTCGACTCTGGCAAGAACGTTTTGCTGAGCTTCTTGATCACAGCTTGTCTGGAGGCACCATTGTCCTTTCCGGTTGTCCTCGCTTCAGCCATCTGCAACATAACAAACATTCATCAGCAATTAAATTTAAATTTAATGATACATGATATAGGGGCTGCAGTTGAATTCTAGAAGCTGCAATATCTTTCGTGTTTGCAAACCTCAGCTTCTTCTCTTGAATAAATTCGAATTTCAACACTTAGAACAGATTTCTAAGTGAACCTTGATGACTTCACTCTACAACCAGCAATCAGCAAATTGAACTTCTTAACTTTGCACTTCAAACCAGCAATCAGCAATTTTAATTTCTATGTCTTTGTATCAGCAATCAGCAAATCCGTACTTTTGAGTTCTCAGCTATTTTACTCAATACAAGGCGTCCTTTTCAAATGGCAATTTCGACCAAACTTAATCAAATCAGACTTCAAGCTTCAACACTAGCAAGGACGTATTTTTCAAGCTCTCAGCAATGGCGCACCTCTTTAAGCAACTCCAATTCAAGCAAATCAGATTTCAGCCACTAGCAAAGTCGTACTTTTTACAAGCAAGCTCAATTTCAGCAAATACTCCAGTAATGGCGTACCTCTTTAGCAACTAGCCACTTCCTTAATCAGCAAGGACGCCCTCAAATACTTCAGCAAATACTTCTCAGCAACTCAAGGCGTACCTTCTTTAACTGCAATTTTGATCAACTCTCAAGTGCGCCTCCTCAGCAAACTCAACTTCTCAGCAACAATTTCAAATTCCTTCAAGCTTCAGCAACTCACTGCAATGCTTCACTCTCAGAGCAAGTTCGACTTCTCCAGCTGTGAAAATGAGTGAAGAACTTCTCCATTTTATAGCTAAGGAGTCGGGTCCTAGAAGTAATTTTAACCCGAGTGCCGTCAAACTCCACTACTCCGCTGAATTAGGGTGCTTTTCCATCACTGGTGTTTGTCTCCGTGCAGGAGACATCATCCATTACAGAAACGACCGATTCTCTGGGTTTGCCTTTTCGAGAATTTGGTACGGTAAATGGCACTGGCACTTTGTAACCTGCGCAGAACCCTCTACGTGCTTGAGAACTTTTGACTTTGTCTGCCGGAAAATTCGTGAAAATTTTAAAAAATAAAACTTGCTCTAGAGCTCATGGGATTTAAATGAAATTTAGAAGAATAATCTCTTGAAACCGTTTTGAATTTAGTGCAGAAGGAATTTCAAGGTTTTCCACTTAAGGAAGAACCCCTACCATTCCGAGCAACAGTCAAATTCTTCAATGAAAAAGTGTAGTGAAGCTCGGAAGACTTGGAAATCCATTCATCATCACGAATATTCAGTACCCAGAAGCAAATTTTCTTCAGAACGCCTCGAATCGATGGGTACCCAACGAACGGGTTCATTTAATTTTTTCAATTTTGAACCTTAGAAAAATATTATTTTCATCATTTAAACTCGTTCTTCGCCTGTGATCACTCTGTGTTGTTCTGACTTCTTGAAGAAAATTGAATCTCCTTGCAATATCATCATCTCTGGATTTTATCACTGAGAAAAGTTGTTCGCGCTCTGAGAAATTTCATCAACTTGGAGCTCTAGGCGTATTTTCTAAGAAGAAAATAATTTGCCTTAGAAAATATTTAAATCATCCTTCGCACTTTTGAAACCTTGCCTCAGAAAAATTTGTTGATTGCTAGTGGAGAGAAAATTTAGAAAAATTTTATATCAACTTCATCCCCGGCACGCCTTGCACATTTTATCCCCATTTCATCACTTGGAAATATTCATTCAAAAGCCCAACGCCTAGGCAAATTTTCAACACTTAGAAAATATTTTATTTTCTCCTGAGGCGCCTAGCATACTTCAAAACATTTCAAAGCCTATAAGATTTTTAAAATCACCATATAACTCCCTAGGCGCACACTTCATTTTAACTCTCAACACCTTGAAATATTTTCCACGCCTTATAACTCCCTTGCTCTAGGCGCACACTTTACCTAGCATTTTATTCCACACCTTGGAATATTTTCTAACACTTACCACTTCCAACGCCTTAGGAAAAAAAAAAAAATCTCCAACACCTATAACCTTAGGCGCATATCACACTTTGAGAGGATATTTAAAAAAAATCACGCCACACATACCTTGATCACTTTGAACGCCTAACCTACCACCTTGCCTTCACCACCCTTGGCGCATTTCTTAGTGTGGAGGGGAATAACGCCTATCTTTTACTACCTTTTCACCACGCTTTGGCAAAATTTTCATCCTATTTACCACCTTTATTTACCACTTACAATCCAAACATGGGCGCATTTGATCCTAGCAAGAGGATGACTCTTCGCCTTCTAACTTTTGTCTTGACATGCACAAGTTTGGGCGCATTTTAGCCCTGGAGGAGGATAAGAATGTTTGACCTTGTTGACCCTCTCCTACTTTGGGCGCATTTTCATGTAGCTGATGGATGAAGCTTCTCCAACGTCCTTGGGTGACTCTTCAGCTCCCATGTTTTGTCTTCACATGGCCTTGTTTGGGCGCATTTTGCCCCTTGAGGAGGATGGAAAACTTTGACTTTCTTGTTGACTCCTACCTTGGGCGCATTTTCATGCTTGTGAAGGATGGGCGCATTTGGAGGGGTGCGGAGGATTTTTATACTTAGAAATTTTTTAACTTTTCCTTCTTTCATTTTAGGTAGCATTTTGCCCTGTTTCGCGGGATAAAACTTTGGCTCGTTTGACTTTCTGGCGTCTTTGAGCATTTTGCCTGAATTGGTGGTCAAACACCACGCCCAGAGTTACCATGCCTCTAAAATTTGAGGATGGTAGTTCCTCCATGCACGGTGAAGTTCAGGACTTAGACAAATTTTCATCGTCTGCGCCCGACCCTCACGTTATACGCTATTTATAGTAAATTCTCACAGTTGGACCCACGGAAGCCAGATGGCTGGGAATTTTGACATAGCATCCTCATGGATTTATCAACGTAGGGTGTTACTTACCTTTTAATTAAGCCACACTTTATTTATAGCTGTTTTTAAAGATTTGGCTTACTATGGAATAGTAGGCTCATGTTTACGATGGCTCCCACAGCTCCGATCGGCGTGAAATTGAGGTAGGCGATCCTCACCCGTGGCTTTCTTTGGTGACAGCATGCGGCCTGATTTACTATTTTTAGCATGTTTCCAATTTGACTTACTATAAATGGTAAGTTATGGATTTGACGAAATTTCACGTGAGGATAGCTTGAAGCGGCGATCGCAATGGATTTATCGATTTTTTGAAGATTTTGACTTGCGATGCCTATTTTTTAGGCTCCATTTTGGAAACCCTAGTGCGTGCATGCGTATCAAAAGATCTCCGTTTGCTCTTGTTTCTGTGGCACTGCGATCAGCTCGTGATCCTGAACTGCTGGGAAGCGGCTGCCGGGACACACCTGCTAAAAATAGCAAGTTCCTTACTGAGTGAGAATCCTCGTTTGCATGCCACACCATCGCGAAGCTCTCGAAAAACCCATCAGGAATCATCTGACATGCAAAAGAAACCTCGATATGCAAACCCTAAAAATAGCCTCGGAAGGCTGAATCCTGAAAGTGGTCATCTCGACTTGCATGTTACATCGTTGCGAAGGTCTTGAAAAACCCAGAAGGAATATGCAGACATGCAAAGAAAAACTCTGCATGGACCACAGGAATTTGTCACGAGGATTTTGCTAAAAATAGTAAGTTATCTGTTTTTGCTCAAATTTGGCATGCAAGCAGCCTGGTACACTCTGAATGCAGTGTGATGATCGGAATCTCAAAATAGCTGACAAATTGCCCTGAATTTCAGACTTACTAAAAATAGTAAGTACCTCAGAATTTGATGAAACTTGGCTGGAAGCCTGCTGGATGTCTGCTGACAACAATATTAAGTTCAATTTTCAATTTTCTCACTTTATCTGACCTTGAATTGACCAGGAACGACGAAACCCTAATTTCAGACTTGGCCAATATTTCGCGTTTAAGCTCAATGACGGACACAACCCCCCCCCGAAAGACGGACACCAGAAAAAGACAGAGCGAGAGAGAGAAGAAAACCCAAGCCAAAAGACCGGAACGGAGCAAAAATTTAGGGGGTCCCCATCTTGAATGGGGCGATGTGTGAAAAGGTCACAACACGGCGCATTCTTGGTTAGAGTTACCTTCAGTTGCATTTTGTTTAAGGCACTGACGATCCTCTTGCCATATGACAGCCTCTCTCATGTTGAGATTGAGTGCGCATTCTTGGCAACGAGTTATTTGTAATCTGCTGGTTTGAATTATCTAACCCTAATGGGTGCTCTCTGCATTGTTGTGTACTTGAAAAAATTAAAAAATTTGGCTCGGAATATTTCAAGAGCAAGGAAAGCTAAGTTAATTGTTGATCAAGCAAAATAGCGGGTAGAGAAGGTAAAAAGAGTGAGGCAAGCAGCTTTGTCTGATCATCATGGACCAGCCATTGATGTTATACATGAGTGTGATTATGAAGATGAAGGTAACTCAATTTTGCCTGATGCCATTTGGTGGCCTACTCATGATTTTGATGATGCCTTCCTATTGGGGTACATGGATGAGTTGGTAGTTTATTTTACATTGGTTCCTTTTGATAGGCTGGGTCAAACCATTGAGTTGACACAATTTTATATTGAGGTGGATTCCATATGGGAGTTTGTGGATTGTCTGATAGACTATTCTCCATGGTTTGATAGTAATTCTTCATTGCTGGGTATTGAAATGTGTGGTTTCAGTCCAACAGCATGTAGAACAGTTTATGATGATGGAAATGACAATGTATCGGTTGAAGGTGGAACTGTTGATGTGTTTTTTTGTGACCGCACCAACGCAGAATAAAGTCGCCAACGGCTACCCTATTCTCTCTTGATCAAAGTATCTAGCACGCTAAGATTGCGAGAGAGTTCGTGCGTTCAACTCCAAGGTTCTTTTAATGCGAATAGGCTCAATTGGCTCAATGTGATTTGCTAGTATTTCAAGGGGACTTACGAAATTGTTCAACAGCGGAGAAAGGAATTCAAATGCTCGAAAGGTTTGTCTATGAAGCACAGTTTTTCCTATACTAACCAGAAAGTACTGAAATTGAAATGGTGTAAGGTTTAGAGAGTCTAAATCTATTCTAAATGTGGGATATGGAGCTCAACTTCAGCAAACTCTCAACCGTACTTCGCTTTGCCTCGCATCGGACAGCTTCCACAGAGTCGGTGCAATCTTCAGGGGAGATGACTAAAGATGTTCAAACCACCACTTGACATGAAGATACCATCACAATGACGCATACCATCATTCAAACTATGATTGAATTTAGGCCCATAACGTTTCCAGTTGACCACACAAGGCGAACACACCATCAGTGAGCCCGCTAGTGGTATGGATAAGCGAAGCTTGCTTAGATCAAACACCACATTCCACAGCTAACATTTACTTGCATAAAAATGAAATTACGCTACTCTATGCTACTTGAAGTAGAAGGGATGAAGAAACCTCGCTAGCTATCCATAACAAAGACAAATTCCACCATCAATGAAAAGATCTTTTATTATGAAAGTTTTACACAACAATTTCTTGCAAAAGTTTTCAAAGGAAAACTTTCCTCCTTCAACTACTCTATCAATCTATACTAAGCTACTTCTAATTTGTCTCTCTATTCTAACTTCTACTCTAATTCTACTGTCTCATTTTCTAATGTCTCATGAATGTACAAATGAGGGGGCATGCCCCTTTATATAGCTGGCCAAGTCCAACGGACGGCTCAGATTACAATCAACTGGATGGCCCAGATCGTGCCACCTCAGCCCTAAACAAGATTCACCCTAAAAACCGCCACAAAGAGGAGTGGGGTAATAAATGAGCCATTAATGTCCATCATCCTTCTAGAAGATTCCAACTTTGAAACGCGTTCACACTGCTCTTGATCTTCTTCTTGACGTTGTTCTTCAACTTTGCTCGAGCTTGAGTTTTGAAAACATTTCCTCTCTATCACTAAGTCTCAACACTTAGCCATTTTCTTGCAACTTTTCTTCCTTCGAGGTTGAAATGTCATCCTGGATCACTTAAGTCATCACCGCTTGGTCTCGATGTTCCTCCTGCAAAACAAGCAAGGAGAAGAGCATCAGAATACTTCAATATAAACTCAACTTACCAGGATTTCATGCTTTGATCTCCAAGGGTTCATTGTTTTTCTTCTAACAAACTTCATCCTCAAATTCTTCATGCCTAAGCCAAATTTCCAACCCATCTTGCATTTTGCCTGGGCGTACTTCACTTCGATATTTCATTCAACTCTGGCTCGAGCAAAATGTTTTCATCAGGAACTTGATCAAAAATTATCTAGGTGCCCAACTTCAAATTCATCCGCCAAGGTATTTTATCTTCACAAACATTCCTTTCCCTTGCCTTAGAAATTTTTTCAAATTTCCCTTAGGAAATTCACCAACCTGGTGCCCATTTAAAACCTTTACCTCAGAATCCTTGGCAAGCTTTGGAAGACCTTAAAATTCATTCCTCATCGATAATCTTCAATACCCAGAAGAAAATTTTCTTCAAAATGCTTCGAACTCATGGGTGTACAACGAACGGGTTCATTTGATTTTCTTGAATTTTGAACCTTTAAAAATATTTTCAACAATTTTAATCCCATTCTTCAATTCTTGTGAACATTTCTTGTTGCTCTGACTTGAATTTTTTTTTATTGAACCTGTGCAGCTGGCATCATCGGACTTCCCCTCTGGCAATTTTATTTATATCTCAAGAAATTTCATCACTTCAAGTCCAAGCGTAATTTTCCTCTAGAGAGGTGGAATTTTGTTAACACTTAGAAAAATATTTAAAATCCCTTAGCACTTTGAATTTTTGACTTGGAAAATTTTATTCCTCCATCTTCAAGTCATTTTTCCTGCGGTGAGAAAATATTTTTCTCAACTCACTCAGCACAATTTTTTTTAAATGCCTTGGGCACGTATTGTATGTCATAGAAGATGCTTTTGATTTTAACGCCTAGCATATTTTATTTGTCTTCATCCTTGTAGGCTTAGCATTTCCAACGCCTAGCAACACTTACATCACCTTAGGCGCACTTTATATGCCATGGAGAACATTTTTAACTCTCAACGCCTATCATATTTTATTCACACCACCCTAGGCGCACTTCACACTGGAAGAGGATATTTCTAACTTCTACGCCTAGCATTATTCATCAACCTTACTTTGTTACATCCCGATATTATAGCTACTATTGTATAGGGCCATTGAATGTAATGTGTGAATCTTGATGATGAATAAAACATGGTTGATCTTGTTAATAAATGATTGAGTTATGTTTAAATGATGGTTTCATTTGATTGTTACTTCTAAATGATTTTGTCTTGATTAAATATTGCAAACAATTATGGAATAATGTTATTCTAACTTGTGAGATGTTTTTACCTTGTTATGAGCATATGACTGCCGATGTCATGTCATGATGTGCAGGTATGAAGACTGTACCTTTGGACAGAGGAGAGACATCATTCGGGGAGGAACTTGGTCGGGTAAACAGTAACGATTACCAAATTGAGCATACACACACATACTATAGAATGAGTAAGCCAAGTCTGTTTGTCGAGACAACGGTAAGTCATCCATAGGCTTAGGGAATCTGGTTACTTCTTTGTGCTATCTGAATGATGATTACTTATGCCTGACTTGTGTTTTAATCATGTGTGAGAATATGAATGGATAGGTCAGGCAAGTACGTGTATACATGTATGTCATGTACACATATCCATATGTATATACATATCGATACATACGTATGCTTGGCAGATGGATATGCCATACGTACGTATCGACATGGTATACAAACACATATGCATACAGGATATACATGTATATACCTACTCACGTTACCTATCGCCTGTGTATAATGATGTTATTATTATTATATTTGCTTGGAATTTACATATTTACATATTTACACAATGACGTAAAATGTATACTGAAAGTACGCTGACTGGCTCGCAATATACATGTTTAACGTTTAGTACGTATAAGTGTAAATATTTAAATATGTAAATATTTATATATTTAATCGTATATTAATATATATTTATATTATATTATTACTAAATATATATGTATGTATATATAATCTAATATATTTAAATAGGAATATTTAAATATTTATATACACATACATATGTATTAAAGTAAATATTTTTATAACGGAAATATATATTTATATATTAAATATATAAATCAAAGGATTTGGAAATTAAGTAAATAATACTTTGAGTAATATTTAATATCATGGAAAAATTATTAAATTAGTTTTAAATGAAGTCATATTTTAAAGCTTTATTTAAAACGTATTAAATTGTGAAGAGCAAATTCGAATAGAAGAATATTCAATAAAATAAAAATTGAACTCAAAGGATTTAAATCCTTAAGCCGTAATGAAATATTTCGATTTTTATCTCATTATGGAAATCGTGCCTTTTGTTTGAATTAATCAAAATCAAAGAGGAAGTTGAATTGTTTATAATAAACATCTGAAATATTTAAAAAGAGGAAAGAAATGTTATAAGCATGAAAATCGCGTGAAAAGCCACGCGCAGGTAGAAAACGCGTCTGGTTCGCACGTATGCTGCGACCGAGCCTGTGAGATGAATGAACACTATTCTTAGGGCAACGAAAATGGCGACGTGGTGAGTTGCTGTAATGACGTATCATCTGGAACGGATTTTCTGCCTCAATAAAACCCTAAGAAAAACTGAAAACGCCTTGCTGTCAATCCGCCATGTGAGAGCTGAAGAAGTCTTAACTTGCTAGCTCTAAGGAGGTCGTATCACCTGCAATTTGATGACTTAGGGTTAAGGAATCCGCCAAATGTTCTTTTGACTGTTTCTGGGCACTTGTTGTCAATTTGCATGCCTTCATAAGTGGAAATCTGTTGCAATTCGGGCCTATATAATGACGCCCTTTCACTCTTCTCAACGCACCTCTTGCAAAATACGAGTTTCATAACATTTTGAGAGCTCCCTTACCAATTCATTTGAGTTGCTGTGTATTCTTTATTTGCTGCATTTCCTATATACCGAGTGAAATAAATACAGTGAGCTTTTACCAGTTAAATTACAGTGTTAAGTCTTCTTTTTAAGATTTGAGTGGAGTGAAGCCATAGACGAATTAATCTTTAATTAGAGGAGTGAAAATTGTGAGGAGTGTTTTGAAAGTTCTCCTTAATAGCCGTTTAATTTGGAATTCTGGAAGTTTGCTGAAGAAGAGTCGGGGAGAGCTGTGTTGGAGCTTTAAAATCAGGCAAGAGTCTTCCTATTATACAACTTTTGTTAAAGTGTTGTTTATATTGCGTCTTGTGATCGTTGCTTTCAATTAGCTTTAATAGGAAAGAACTAATTTGATGAATAAAGCAATGCATTAAAGGAGAAAATGAGAAAAGGATTCAATGTTTAGGGGAATTGTGAAAAAGGGAATATATGAGTAAAAAGCTTAAGGGATTAGATTATTTTCTTGCATTTAAACGAAATAATGGAAAAGATAAAGGGGAAGGATTTATTTGCATTTTGATTGGTTATTGCATGTTGTGTATGATCTCTATTTATGGAGAATACGTAGACGTATTATTTATCTACTAGGATCGAGATGATGGCAGAATCAAGTGAAGTCTTTTAGCTTAAGTTATTAGGATAACTGAGACAAGTTAAGTACTCCTAGGATAAAGAATTCCTAGTTAGGAGAATTGATACAAGACACTTGAATACTGTTTTCATTTCTAGTAGGTTCGTATGATTGTAGGATGTCTGGGATGACGGATTCACCCATTGAAAGACAAACCTATGCGTAGAGTAAGGAAGCCTTAAGTCAAATCGGCCCTGAGTAGTGTTTATGATAGATGACCTTCATTCGAAGTACTGAATGAGAATACTTTGGCCAAAGTAGTGAAAGGTACGACATCCACCTAGATGTGAGATAGTTGAGACTACACTGTCAGTTCATTGTGATCCGAGTACTAGATCGAGATTGTGAAATAGCAAGGTTCTAGTTGAGTAGGACACAACACTATGCTCAGTTGGTAATCGTTAAAGGATACCCAACCAATCTCTTCTTCGAAGGGAGGGCCGTTCATTGCAAAATGATTGTGCGGGGACCGCATTATAAGTCCGTGGTTGGCGGAGCGCGAGTGATGTTTCTCCTCCACAGCAAGCGGCCGATGTACCAAGATTTGAAAGGACGGATTCCTGGACCTTCTTACTTCTATTTGTGCAAAAGCTTACGAGCTATGTATGTAACTGTCTTTTAACTCTGATTTATATTTGCAAAGAAACATATTGTAACTTGTACGTGTTTATCAATAAAGAAAGGAAGAAATTTTATTGAATTATCTTTGTTAGATGTTGCTTTTACATGTTTAAAGTGAGAATTGGAAAGTTTTTAATTTACGCAGAATTGGGTCGTAACATACTTCAAACTTCATGCATTTTGGGCGCATTTAGCACTTAGAAGAGGATACTTCACATCCACGCCTTGAGATATTTCATCTTTATTCATGTCATTATGGGCGCATTTCATACTTGAAGGAGGATAAACTTTAAACGCCACCTTTGACTTTGTCATTACATGGCTTTCTTCGCCTTTGTCTTCTTCCAATTTTGCATGGATACCTTTGTCTTTTTCCTCCTTGTCTTCATGCACACGCCTTGTCTTTTTGTTCTTTGCATGGATACCTTTGCATGGAGATGTTTTGTCTTTACATGCCCTCATATAGGCGCATTCAAAGGAGGGAAGAGAAAGTCAACTTTTTTGTCCTCTTCTTAGCATGCTTGGGTGCATTTGGCCATGTGAGGAGGATGAAGCTCAATACATGGGCGCATTTCACCCATGCTAGAGGATGGGCGCATATGGGAGGTGGTGGAGAATATCCCATACTTAAAAATTTTCTTTCATGCTTGGCTTGAGGTGAGGGCACATTTTCAAGGTGGAGGTGGATGAAGTTTGTTGACTCTTTTTGAATTCTTTGACCTTCTTGTTGCATGGGCGCATTTTGCCATAGGAGGTGGACGAAACTTGTACTTAGAAACTTTTTCACATACCTTGCTTTGTGAGGAAGGTGCATTTGACCTAGGCTGAAGGATATTCCTCATACTTAGAAAATTTTTGAACTTTCACCAGCTTTTCCTTGGGCGCATTTTAGCTAGGTAGGAGGATGAACTTCTTTGACTCTTAGAAACTTTTTGCTTCCACCACCTTGAGGGCGCATTTGGCATGTTGAGGAGGAAGTTTTCATGCCTTAGTTTATTTTTCATCAATCTCCTGTCATGAGGGCGCATTTTGGGGTAGCTGCAGGATGGAACTCAAGACTTAAACATTTTTGACTTCCAGCTGAAGATGGGCGCATTTTCATGAAGTCTCAGACTTAGCCATTTTTTTCTCGTCTTCTCCATGCCTTACTATAAATAGTAAGTCCTTTGATTTTCACACCTCCGAGGCTCAAATCGCCTTGAAATTTTGAACACTGGGTCTTCACGACTTCATCAACCTGTTGACACTGCTATTTCGGGTTGTCCTGCTATTTTTAGCCCATTTCTGAAGGTGGTTTGCTATTTATAGTAACTGCCTGCTTCTAATACTTCCACAACTCGTTTGATATGAAATTCGAATGACGTGCTCCTCACCACGTGACCTGCCTGCTGACATCAGCGCATGCTGTTGATTTGCTATTTTTAGCCAATTTCTGAAGTGACTTACTATAAATAGTAAGTGCTCCATTTGCCTTCAAATTTTACCAGCAGATAGCTTGAAGGATGCTGATCGCGGTGGTTTACACCGGTTTTCGAAAATTTTGACTTTTTACCCCTCTTTTTGGGTCCCGAAGCTAGAAACCCTAATTCATCTTGCATGCATATCAAATGACCTCTGTTTATCTTTGTTTCTGTTGTATTGCGATCAGCTCGTGATTCTGAAGTGCTGGGAGGCAGCTGCCGGGATGCATCTGCTAAAAATAGCAAGTTCCTTAATAAGTGGTCATCTCCGTTTGCATGTCACACCACTGCGTAGGTCTTGAAAAACCCATAAGGAATATGCGGACATGCAAAGGAAACCCTGACATGCAAACCCTAAAAATAGCCTCTGAAGGCTGAACTCTGAAAGTTGTTATCTCACTTTGCATGTTACACCATCGCGAAGGTCTCTGAAAACCCAGAAGGAATATGCAGACATGCGCTGAAAAACTTCGCATCTAAATCCTGAAATCTGCTCTGGAAGCTGAACTGCTAAAAATAGCCAGTTGTCTGTTTCAGCTCAAATTTTGCCAGTGAGTAGCATGATTTGTTCTGGATGCAGTGTGATTGTCGGAATCTCAAAAATGCTGAAGGATTGCCTGTAATTGCACACTTACTAAAAATAGTAAGTAGTCAGAATCTGATGAAATTTCTGTGAAAACCTGCTGGAAGCATACTTACATCAGTGTTAGTCTCAAATCTCAATTTACTCACTTCATTTGACCTCAAATTGGCAAGTAAGTTCAAAACCCTAATTTCTAGACTTAGCCAAAATCTTACATTTAAGCTCACAGACGAGCACATCCCTAGAGAGACAAACAGTAGAAAAAGAGAGACAACAACAAAACGACCGAAAAGCAAAGCCAAAATTAGGGGGTCCCCATTTGCAATGGGGCGATGTGTGAAAAATGTCACAACAGGAACTAGTGATAGTATCCTACCTTCGTACACTTGAACTGGCACAAATCATAAATACAAATTGCATATTGTTGTTTTGTTCCATGAGAGCAAGATAAGAAGGATGGAGGGCAACTACAAAAAAATATCAGTTGGATAAGCCGAAGTGAGGAAAGAAAAAAAGGAATAAAGCATGGTATTTCTTATCCACATTTGCACTCCTTCAAAGAGGTTTTGGAGCTGATAAGAACAAACCACTTACAAATGGGTAGAGTTAGAGGCATGGCTATCCAATTGGAAGGGAAACAAGGAAGGAAGATTGCTGATCCATAGACTTTTGAGTAGGCACAATCACTTCTTGCATCAGTCAGAAATTCAGTCTTGTATAGCAGCTTTTCTGAGGGCACAAGGTGACAAGATAAATGGTATAGTAGTTGAACAGATTGAAGAATCATACAATGAGGGTTTTTGCAGCCTTGTGGCATTTAGTGTTGAAGACTTCTTTGAGCCACTTCCACCCCTACTCACTTGGAAAGCTAATGAGACATGTCATTTGGATAATAGAATGGGGACTTCAGAATTTTCGGTTGTTGATTTTGGTGATAACACTCACAGTGGACCAGCCACTCAAAAGTTGCCTTCGATGGGTGCAGAAGGCATCCATAACTCATCTATGGTTATGTCACCGATTTGTTATAGTATGGCAGCTTTCTATTTGTTGATTGTTGACTTCATCCCCATTAATTCATTATGGGATAGTAGCTGTCCTATTTGGAAGCACATTCATGGGGTCAACAGGGAGTATGATATGGGTTTCTTTGACATATATGATGACCTGTATGACTTCATTCTCTCTTCAGACTTAAGTTATGACAGCATTTGGGGGCCTAATGAGTTGTTTCATGTGCATATGGGAGTTGATTTCCATGTCTTTTTGATGGCCTCCTCTTACAGATGGATGGTATGTGTTACTTGTATTATGGTGGATATCTATAGCCGAATGGGTAGGACGATTTGGGATCCAGGTATTGACATGGATGGTGCATTGGTACTCAGTGATTGCGGTGAGTTGCTTCAAGAGTTATGGTTATATGGCATGTATATTAGAGTGGAGCAACGGACTGGCATGCGATTGTTTAAGAACAAGCAATCCCGGGAAGGGAGGATTGTAATGTCCCTTCCTTAGGTAGCTCAGACTATAGCGGAGGTTGGCCTACTATTAGGGTTCCCGTAGGTCAGCAAAATGGTTAGGGGACCCAACCAAGGGTTGTGGAGCTTAGCTAGGAGCTTTACGAGCCTTTCAGTTTGGAGTTCAGTTGATGAATCCAAGGATAAATTGGAAATATTAAAGTTTGCTTTAATGGAATAGTAAAAAGTGAATAGTAACATAAAATTATAAAAGGAATAATGAAAAGTTCCCCCTATCCTAGTAACTCAAAGTTGTTTTTGAATGTGGCCCTTTCTTTTGATCAGGAAAGACCCTCAAGATGGGATTATTTTATTGACTTTTATAAAAAAGCTCATGGGAGGTTATAAAGCAATATGTTGGGCTCATTTTTGGGCATTCTATTCTCATTTTGACAAAAGCAAATTGTAGGTTTGAACTCTGGAAGAGGGTTTCAGCAGCATATAGGTCTTCTAAGGACGAAATCTCTTTGAGGATAGTGAATTGGACGAAAACCCAGTTCACAAAATAGGGAAATCTACCTAGGGTTTTCATTTGGGCATCATTGGTCTTCATCAGTGTAACGAGACTCGCCAGGACTCGACAAGTCCCGAGTCGAGTCACCCTGGCCGAGTCCTGGGGGCTCAAACTCGGACTCGGCCGAGTCCTACTGAGTCCTGGCTGGACTCGCCGAGTTTGGTGGACTCGCCAGACTCGCTGAGTCCAGGCGAGTCTCGTCAGCAGGACTCGGCAACAGGCAGGGTTTGAAAAGTGCAAAAAATTTCATGAAATTTAAAGTTAAAACTTGTTTATTTTTTTACTTATTGTGAATGCAAAATGATGTACGCCATGAAGGTTTGTATGGTTTTGGAGGTATTAATTTGGGCTTGGTGGCGGGGGCTCCGCCCCTCGACCCCGCCCTGTATTGCGACAGGGAGCGCACCCAAGGCGCTGCCCCGGGACCCCGCAAGGGGCGCTGCCCCCAAACTCCCACAAGGGGCGCTTCCCTTGACCCCGCTAGGGGCCATACCCCCAAACCCCCACAAGGGGCGCTACCCCCAAACCCCCGCAATGGGCATTGCCCTTGACCCCACTAGGGGCGCTGCCCCCAAACCCTCACAAGGGGCACTGCCCCTTGACCCCACTAGGGCGTTGCCTCCAAACCCCTGCAAGGGGCACTGCCCCTCGACCCCACTAGAGGCACTACGCCTAGAACCCCAAAAAGGGCACTACCCCTCAACCCCATTAGGGCAATTTCCCTAATACTTGATATTATGGCTGTTGCATCATCCATGACCTATCTTAGACACATTCGTAGGAAGGATGCAGGCTCCTTTGAGCCATAGACTTCTAGTTACTATTTTGAATCTTTTGATATTTCATATTTGTTTGGAACATTTGATGTCATGGATTTCATATTCAATGATTTTTGTATACATTTGAGTCTTTGACTATATATCTAAGTGTGCTATTTCCTTGAGCAGCTCAGCTACAATTTATGTTTATACTTATATGATCGATGTATATACTTGTGTTAGTGACGAGGACCTTCATTGGGTTGACCGGGCAGATAGAGAGGTTAAGGCTATAGCCATGGCAGAGGAGGAGGCTAAAGCATGAGCAAACACATCCACAACTAATGTTGGTGAGGGTGGCATGGAGTCACAAGTGGAGACTATGGCTATAGTTGCTACATCATCTAGGACCCACCTTAGATGCCTTGGTAGGAAGGATGCAAACTCCTTTGAGCCATAGACTTGTAGTTATTGTTTTGATATTTCATATTTGTTTGGAACATTTGATCTCATGGATTTCATATTCCATGAGTTTTGTATACATTTGACTATATTTATATATCTAAGTGTGTTATTTCCTTTAGTAGCTCAGCTACAATTTGTGTACTTTATGCTTATGTGATCGATGTATACTTGCGTATGTGAACAAATTTGCTTATATTTAATGATGTTATTGTGTCTTTAAGGTTTATTCAATAAAGGGTGCTTGAAACAAGTTTTAAATCCTTAAAAATCTCTAAATT
>VDFB02078074.1:0-10768 GCA_007258455.2 Sequoia sempervirens
AAAGCAGATTCCAGAGGTTGATGCTCCTATGCCTAAAAGGAGAAGAGTCATATGACTATTACAGAAGGCAAGTTCCAAGGCTAGAGTTGAAGTTGCTCCACCAGTATTAGATCTAGAGAGTTAGGGGAAAAGGCACAGGTGTATACAAGGAGGTCTAGAACTCCTTCTCCCAAGGATAGTGTGCCTAAAGTAGACCTTCCTCCAGTTGTTTCTCATGAGGGGCAACATGATGATGTTCCTTCCGCCCATGAAGCTCAAAGAAAACTAGGTGAATCTGAGAAAGGTGAAGATCATCCAGATATTGAAGAGCTTAAATCACCTCTAGGAGAAGAAGAAACAATGAAGGTTCCATCACCTGAACACAAAGAGGAACATGCTGAAGAGAAGGAGAACAAGGCATATGAACCTCCTGAGAAATAGATTTTGAGTGAAGAAGCACCTAAGGATCAACAAGAGGAAGTGGAACAGACTGAAGTGCAATTGGAATCCACTGTCCCTGATTGGTTGGACAAGGAAATAAGGAGAAAATAGGTTGTTGTAGAAGATACTCCACCCAACTGGGATGAGCTGCTAGCTAAGATTGGAAAGGATAAAGGTAAAAAGAAGGCTACGGTGATTTCAAGGATTGAAAGAGATGAGGCAAGCAACAGGGTTGTCCACATTGCAACCCCTACCCTAGATAAGAGTAGAGATGATGTGGCTAAAAAGGATTATAATGTTTAGACTTTCAATTTAGGGCCCACTTCTATTGAGCAGGCTATTGAAGATTATCAGGGTTCTAGTGCAGTCATCTTGGGTAGATTGAGGAAGGAAATAAAGACAAAGAAAGAGATAAAAAAGGAAAATGAGAATCTCAGGAAATTCTTGGAGGATCTAATGAAACCTTTGCAATCTATTAACCCCTCTGCTTCTACTGAAAAACCTTTACCCCAAGAAACTATCACTGAGCTGGAAAAGATGAAGGCTTCCAATCTTGCTACTGCAAATTGGTTACAAGGGGTGCGAACCAAAGGGAATGAGATCATTAAAGACATTCTATCCATAGGGAAAGATGCTATGAGAGCAATTGATTGGTTGAAAGAAGTAATGGCTCAGGACAAAGAAGATACAGATCTCCTACTGCTGAAAACTAGAACCATCATGGAGTACACCAAGGACAAGCTAGTAAGTGATAAAATACTCCCTTCCTCCAGAGTTGCTAAACCTTGGGAGTGGTTTGAAGCATTGCAAATTAAGCATAAGGTTCTAAAAAATAGAGGAGGAAGATTGATGATACCCTAGCTGGTGTTTATAATGGATCTATTGCTTTCTTTGAGATTATGACAGGGAGAAGATAGATTACCCCTAAGTATTTGAGTTTGGAACAATCGACAAAGTGGTGGTAGGATGTTTATGCTCTAGTTTGTGATGTTCCTGTTACTGAACACTAGTTAGATGATGTGGCCACTTACCTTGTTGTCATTGATAAATATCTAACATATAGGGTGGATTGGGATAAGTCGGTGAAATAGTCAAGGGAAGAAATTACATCAATTGAGAGGTGACTTAGGGTTTTTCCTTTGCCTCCTATGGCTGACTTGGATAGGGTGTTTTTGAAGGTGCATGAGATGCTAGATCAAAATAAATACAAAGGGGAAGGTAGTTAATGATTGGTTACATCGAGATTTGTGTTTCCCTATTATTTTGACATGCATTGGTTCGAGCTGCATTGGAGATCCCAGGCCGACTTGGATGAAGTTCATGCATTTAATGCATATTTTATCTCATTTTGAATTTATCATTTTATCTCAAGTCGACTTGTTATGCCTAATTATTATTGTAAAATCCTATCTAGGCTGACATGTTTTGGGGGGTTCTATTAATATGTCATTTGGCCTCATTTGTAAGGGTTAAGAAATTTTAGACATAGATAAATAGAGAGATTGCTAGAGCAAATTAAGTAGAGAAAGAGTTAGCAAGTAGTTGTTCTCAAGCAAATATTGTAACAAAAAGCTGGAATTGTTGCTACAGTGGATAATTTGATGCAAGTAATGACATTGTTATTTGGTGCCATACTTGTGTTCTTCTTGTCTTGCATGGTTCTTGTTATTCTATCTTTAGAATTGCTTTGAGGAAAATCAATATTTATAATTATATTTGATTTAATGGTGTTTATGGTTTGATATTCAAAGTGTTGCAGCAATCCCTAGTCCATACTTTTCACAACCAATTGATTGTTAGTTGCTTTGCAAAGTTAGCCTGTACTTTATATTCATTGTGCTTAGTTCAATTGTGAGGATTTTTTCATTTCAATTGCAATAGGGTTGTTTGAATGAATTTTCATGATCTAAAAATCTTAACACCTTAGAAGATTGCACTGTTTCTATAAGATTGTAGATCCATCTGGGTCAAGTAGAAATCAGTTTTGAGGGGTTGGTCCATTTTGATTGTTTATCATTTGCATTGTTAATCTTAGGTTTAGCGTTAGATCTAGAAATCTCTTTGAAACCCTTATCTTTTGTTATTTCTTTATTATTGGATTAAATTTAGGATTGAAGTATCATCATATTGCTAGATCTCATGAACTGAAGATTCAATCTTTGCTTGTAGTAAGGTCCCATTGTGATTACCAACATTTTCACATTTATCACTGAGTTGTTTATGCATTGTCAAGACCTGACATTAGAGACCTTTGGGTTATCTCTTGAGGCTTTATAATAGAGATTTACCTTTCAAGAGAGATAGGATATTATATTTTGTTTGAGTTGTTGCTACGCAGAAAACATCATCAACACTTTCCTAAAAGGGTACTTAGACTTCCAACTAAAATACAATGGAAATGTGCCTTCTAAGAAGCTGAAAAGGACCTAGGAGCACAAGGTGGAGCCAAGTTCCATGTCAACCAAGGAGATGATTTCACTATGAAGGTCATGCGATCAAGTGATGAGATATGTTCCATTGATCCTCTTATTGGGTGGAAGGATATTGGTCAATATGAAAACAACAAGAATTGCTAAACACAATCTAGATATATGGTTAGGACTATACATTTTATATAAAGCCTAATATATATGAATATATATTATTTGCCTCAATTGCATCAAACTATATAGTTTTTTGTACATCAGCTAGACCCTATGTGGTTTGCATTTGATATTTAACTTTTGTTAAAAAATGATTATTATACTATCTTTAATATATAAAAAATTGTATACATAAAACTTTTTTATTTTAATATTATTATATTATAATATATGTAATAGTCATATAGAAAATGGCAAGGAGATTAGGTGCATGGGAAAATCAGGAAGATCTAGAGTGGTCCATTGAGGAGTGGAGGAGGGGAGCAAGCCAAGCTAAGCATGGACAATAAATGTATAGGAGAATAAAGAAGGAAGTGAGGATCGACGATACAAGGCACATTATGGCGTGGGTCACTAGTTTCAAAGAGGAGGTTCATATGTCAATTTGGTAATTATAATGAGGAATAGAATGGTTGGAAGAAGTGGAATAAGACAAAGCAATTAATTGATTGTAGAAACGAGCCTTGTGCATTCAATGGTGGAAATAAAAGGGCCACAAGAGAACAATGACAATGAATCTTGATAAATCATGGGGTGAAAATATTGGGGAAGGTTGAAGTAGGCTAATAAAGAAATATGGCCAAGGGTATAGAGATATGGGGTGGAAAGAAAGCGGCAACTAGGATCTGTGACAAATGGTCAATTGAGAAATCGTTGGAATGAATGAGACCAATAGGAAAATAGAGATAGAATGAGGATGACATGCCAACAGTTGGGCCCAAATAAAAGTTGGAGAAGTTACAACTTGTGACCAAAGAACTAATTCACCATACTAACCATTTGGAAAAGTAAGGAAATTTTGGGGTAAGGGGATCAGCTAGTGTCAGGTGTGAATAGAATCCCTCTTAACCCTAACTCTCATGGAAAATGCATTTCTATTTTTTTTGGAAAATGATACTTTAGAAAATAAAATAGATAGAATGAAGGATGTTTCTTTCTTCTTCAAATGGGGAGGATAATGGCCAAAAATGAGAAAGCTAAGATGTTGGTGTGATCAAAATTGGGGGAGGGATGTAACTCTAAAATCACTCCCAAATGGCTTTTTCTTAGTTGAATTCCTATCAGGGATAATAAAATGGAAGATTTTAAATGAGGGGCCATATCTAATGGATGGCACTAGCTTTTCCATTAGAGATTTTAAAACAAAGTTTGATCATGTAAAGCAATCAATTGAAGATATCCCAATATATATATATAAGATTATACAATCTACCATCACAATATTGGAACCCTAAAATCCTAAAAGATATAGGAGATAAGATGGGAACTTATGTGCGATCAAATGGAAACATGGAGGATAAGAAGTGTGTAATGTATGCAAGGATATGCATAAGAATAAAACCTACCCCCTTGTTACTAGATGAGATGGAAATCGGATCAAACTATGGAATATGGTGATAGAAGATTGAGAGGGAAGATCAATTGATAATTTTCAATAAGTGTTGAACAAAAGGGAACACAAGGGAAGAATGCTCGAGGAAATAGACATTAGTGAAGGAAATAGTCAAAATTTTGAATGAAAGGGTTGAGGAAGTAGTGATAGAGTACAACAGAGAGGAAGGCAGGTTAGTAAGGGAAGAAGAAACTAAAAGGAAGAACAAGTGTATTGAAGGAGAGAAGAAAATTAATAATGGGGGACACCGGCTAGGGTACAAATCCTAGAGCCAAGGGAAGGAATTAATGATGGATTTAGGGAATCTTGGAAAAATCATGAATGGAAAAATAAGAAGGATGATTGTGAGATGTTGTAATGACCTATGCCAAATCTAATCCAAAATTTCTGATGTTGCACCTTAGGAATTTTCTTAAACACTTTGCTGACAACCTCCCAGCTTGGTGGTATTGTTGTTTCATTTTGTTTGTTTTGATCAATTTTTGATGTAGAAGATGTTTAGAATGTTTGGAATTGATGCAAATGCAAGTGAACAAGTAACTAATATGAAATGCAAACTCTTTTTGCATTTTCAAATGCATATAGATGAGTTGTTGATATGAAATGCATACCTACAACCAATGTACATTTTAAAAATCATTTGGCATGCAAACTAATCCAATGAGTGCATACATACATGAATGACAGTAAGAAAAATACTTTTCATGAAAACTAACTTAAGAATGATGCATTTATATTAAGAGACAATTTGTCAAATAGATGGTAGCAAACAACTTATGTCTCCCATCATTATATTGCAATGCTAATAATGTCTACAAGTTGGAAATAATGCTACACACTTATACCAATGAAATGCAATGATAGTGCCAAGAATATTGGCTTACAAATATGCAAATTTCTATAACTAAATGCAACTAAATGACTAATATAAAAATCTGGAAGAACCTAGTATGAGATGGCAGCTCCCAAAAAAATATTTGAATCTCCTTGAAGGCTGGGAATTTGAAAAACCAAACTTTGCAACACTCTTCCACCAACCAAGGCTCCCCTTTTGCAATTTATTTCAAAAAATTTAGAGCTTCCTTGAGCAAAATCGCCCCTACCAAGGAGGGTCGCCCCTGCTGCTTGAAGGCTATGAAAATATACAAAATAATTACTAGCTACAAACTTTTCCAATCTGTTCCTAAAATGATTACTGAGACACTAGCATTTGATCCCTCAAGTACCCACAAAAATTTGATCCTTCAATGGTGAGCTACCAATGAAAATACAAGATCTTTCATGACTTACCTGCAAACTGAAACAAAATTGTAAACCTCTTTTCTTCACACAAAACTCTCCAAAATGTCTCAATTAATCTCTATGATGAATATTGATTGCATCCACCTCTCAATTTGGGAATGGGGCCATCACCAAACCCTACTAACCAAGGGAGCATCACCTTGATCAAGCTGTAACTTAGTTCCATCCAAGAGAAAATTCTCAATAAGCAAGATAATTCCAACATTAGATGATAAAAGCCAAGCCCAAGCTTCTATTTATACTTTTCCAAAGGGAGCCCACTCACTTTTCTTGTCCATGTGGGATAAAAGATATATTTTAAAATTAAGTGACTTTATGATATATTTTATTTCAATCACTTTAATAAATTAATTAAATACAACTCCACATTGCCAAATAATTAAATATTAATCATCTTCCTTCCTTGTTGGTAAAAATCATCAAAATAATATTCTTTTGTCCAAAAATGCATTCCCTCACCAAAATGACTAGCTCACGGGAATGGTGAATGAGCTAGCACACAACTCCAACTATCAGTGCTAAAGTGAGGATATTATAGTCCTCCCTTCTCAAGATTGCTTTCCCTCAAGCAATCGCAAATTAGGATGTTGAAGTATTTTCTCTCCTTCCCATGTAGCATCCTCCAATGGCAAGTCTCTCCACCTGATTAAATATTCTCTGATTGTCTTGTTACACAACTTGTGCTCCCTCATATCAACAATGGACTTAGGCTCAAGTATCAATACTCCCTCATCATCAAGTAGTGGAAGGATAGGAGAAGCAACCACATGTTATCCCAAGGCATTTTTGAGGCAAGATACATGAAAAACATTGTGAATCCTGCTCCTTGCTGGTAACTCAAGCCCATATGCCACCTCTCCAACTCTCTTCACAATCCTATAAGGCTCGTAAAATCATGGCTTGAGTTTTTCCACACCACTTCTTTTCAATGTGCTCTATTTGTATGGCTAGAGGTGCAAGAAAACCAAATCATCCACCTTAAGGATATCCTAAGTATCCTACATCAACTCCTTAGCTCAAGGAGCTCTACTGTCATCAAAGGCTAAGCCCATGAAAGATAATGCATCATACCCATATATATCATATACACTCGCATACACTAATTAGGTCAGCCTAATTAGAGTAGTCCCATTTCAAATAAAAACTAACTTTGTTGGATTTATCCTCAAAACATATTCATCTTCATGTCCAACACAAGCATGTATTATATGATATTAGTCGACATGGACCTAAGATAGATCCCTTTAGCATTCACTACACATATTTAATCTTCTTAATTCAAATTCATAATTAGGTAGACCAGAGTTAGACCTAAACATCAAAGACTTCGTAAAACGATATGCACTGCTCGGCCATACATGCCAACACCAAAAATTTTAACATCAAATTCTCTCCTTTAGATGACATTGAGTAACTTATCTTTCAACTCAAGTAAAGATAAAACAATTAATCATGAGAAAGTGCATCTCCTACATCAATGCACTATACAATGATTTACTGTAATCCTCATAACAAAACAGTATTATTCATATCTTTCGAGTGTGTTCACATATCAACATAAAAATTCAAGGTAAGATGAATCTTACAGCCAAGAATCTATATACAAAGTATTGTATCACACTATCTTTGTTAGTGGTAGAATTCAGACCAAAAAACTGACTCATTGAACTAGTATATAAATAGAATACTATGTGCCAATCTTCTGCTAACTATATCTTTCCAACCATATAACCAAGCTAGCTGAAATCTTGTTTATAGATGTAAATGATGTTAAGATAGAACATATTATTAGCTTCTAAATCAATCTTATAAGATAAGATAATCCAGACCAAAATACTAGATTAACAGACTTCCAATATCGGATTAACATAGTTCAAATCTGTACTACTGGAGCAACCATTGATCTATGCAAGTGATGTTCATCAATATCACAATTTGACATGCCATGGAAAATACCTTCTACTTATAAATAGATTGAGATAGTTTGAGGCCTTAAAAAGGACTAGCAAAAAATCTTATGATAAATGTAGAAGATTCAAAGTTTTCTTGCATTGAATGCACAAAGTGACGTAAGGATGGCAACAAATGACAAAAAGACACAAACCCTAGCAGAGATCTCCCCAAGACAAACCCTCCTAACCCATTCTAATACATTGAATGTATATATTGATTAAATTATTGTTAGCTTTCTATTATATTATTTTACTTATTATAGAGATCTATGTCTCTTGAGCATTTTTGGGCCTTTCAAAACTAACTCTATGAGGCTATTTTGATCTTTAATCATTTATATTTTATAACATCATTATATTTAATCCTTGTAATAAATTATGAGTTAATATCTATTTTATAAATTATAACATGAAATGAAAGCCTTAGTGTTACAAGGTTGATCTTTTAGTTTCTATTATTATGAGATATTAAGGGGGTAAAAAAATCGTATATATTTTTCTAAATATTCTAGCATGATCTTCTCTTGCATCCTTGGATGATCTAGAGAATCAAAATGGTTTTAAAAAAAATTAACATCTAGGGTTTCAATTTTTAGTTGTTCCATAGCATCCAAAAGTCTTGAGAAATTCAAACTAGATTCCATTATCTAAAATTGGGAGTTTGCAATGCTAGTTTAAAAAAAATGGAGGCTCGATTGCAAAATTACTTAGAAAAATCAATACAATCCCTATGCAAGTGTATAGTAAAAAGAATTTTAAAAAAACACTAACCACTAGTAATTAGTGTAGTTCATGGGTTGACTACTAGTGCCTAGCATTGTAGTATACAAACTAAGCTACCATCATTAATAAAGGCTCAACCTCAACTATGTGGGTGACACACCTACCACCATTGTTGTTACATGGTTTCTACGCCACCTAAGTGTCTCTCCTTTAAAGCATGACCCTGAAACCACCCTTGGCCTCTAGTGACCAACCCACTCACCACTACGACCAATGGATCTACCATTCTACTATTTGATTATTTATCCTCTAAAATTAGGGTCTCTAGCCCCTCTCTATTAGATTTTTTATATTTATTTAACCAAATTTTGGATGCTCCTCGCTAACCATATGAATTTTTTTACGACATTTTTTTGGAAATGAAGTAGAATTTCATGCTCTTCATCATGGTAAAAATATTTTTTTGATTGATGCTCCAATTTTCTAGAAATTGAGGTTTCTTATAAGTTTAGAACTTTCGAGGGCAATTATTTTCTAGAAAAATGAACTCCTTTTGGATCATATTTGAACCATATTTACTTTTATACTAGCATCCTCTAATTCTCTTCGACATTATATTTGAACCATATTTTCATCATTTAGTCACTTTTGGACCTCAGAAGCTTGGACAAAAAAGAATTGCATACATTGTAACCACTAACTCATAAAGTGCCAAATATTGTACTCACGGGTGACCATTATAGTAACTAATTAGAGGAGTTGTCTTGTCATGGGTATTTTAATTATGAATTGAGACACAATTCCACTTTTTAAGTATTTCATTATGATGTTTTGGTACAAAATTTCATCATTTTTTGGAATGCTTTTAGAAAAACATTTGTTCTAGAAATAAGGGATACAAGGCTAATATATTATGAGGTATCAAATACCTTATCTCCTTGGACTCATTATTGAGCCAAATAACCATAAGCGTAAGATTTAATGGTTAAACAACATTGGAATGACCTATGGACTAATACGTCTCACTATTTGTGAGTGTATTTAATATTAAATTGAGTACATTGAGTGCTCTTTCATTACTTGCACCTCCATCCAAAAACTATATGGAGACCTTGATTCTCCATTTGAAAGCAATGCTTCCTTAGAGAACCTTTCACATATGGATAATATTAATTACTATTAATCCTTCTCCTCCTTTTGATACCCTATTTGTAGTTAAGGATATTCCTCCTATACTAGTTACTATTTTGGGTCTTAGATTCATTTCTCTAAGAACTCCAAATTATTCTTTATAGAAAGATTATATATCATATGGATTCACATCATTGGGATACATTCGTAGAAGAGATATCTTCTTTATTTATAGAGTGTCATATTTTGGACTTGGATGATACCATTGAGGACATCTATTTCCTCTTATAATAGATTCCTCCATCACTTATTATTTTATTAGAGTTTAGAGTCACTCCATCAAGGGATTCTAGTGATTCTTTGTAGCAATGTCCTTCATATCGATGAGATCCACTTTATTGATAGTTAAACTTACTAGACACTCCACATCTATTTGTGTAATCTCACCTTTCAAATCTTAGTGACACTATTGATGTTATTTGTGTTCTCTTTGATGGAAAATTTGATGGATTGCATCTACTTCTTTGGATGTATTTTCTTTTCCACTACATACTTCTATTATGACACAATCTATAGCTCCTAAATCCTATATCTCACCTTCATCATCATTAAAGTTGAAACCTTTTGTAGGAATAATTATCCAATCCATGAGGTTACTTATAAACCCTCTCACTCACTCTCCTCCATAATTGCATGCTTTCTTATTAAAATATTTTATATTTAGGCCTAGGACTCTTAATTCAAATTTGGCACATCTATACACCCACTTAGAGATATGTAAGCATTTTCCAAAGATATTCTTCCTAATCATTCCCTTAATTCAACTTTTGGAGTGGAAATTATTTCTTCTAAAAGTATGGTGCATCATTTATTGCAAAGGGACCTACTTCAACACTCAATTTGATACATTCTTCATTCACATTGTCTCTTTACTATGTGGATTCATTGATCTTGTAAGAACATAAAAAGGCTACATATTTGGGGGCTAAGTTTAGTTCTTCATTTATTTCTCTATTTTGAGAGGGGGGTTTCTCTCTTTCTAAGGGGAGTTTTTCAATGGGTTTTCTCCTTTTCCTCATTTATCAATTCCAAGGTAAGCTTTATTTTGTCTTTGTTAATTCAATCTACTTGTAATATCATACTACTTAATTATGAATCTCAAATTCTAATTTATCTTATATTTGAATAATGAAAATTTATCCCTT
>VDFB02078075.1:0-11313 GCA_007258455.2 Sequoia sempervirens
TAGAAAGGGGTCAATCTTTCTTCCTCGACTATGATTTCAAAAGAGTATATTAGGTAATTTTCCTCTTTGTTTTATGAAGACTCCCCTTCTACGGATGAGGATGAAGCCATGATAATGGCAAGTATACTACCCTTGGTTACCAATTAAATGAATGATGCTATGCTCAAACTGATCTCCTTGTAGGAATTGGATAATATTGTCTTCTAGATGAAAAAAGGTAAGGCTCCTGGATCAGATGGGCTTCTAGTGGAATTTTTTTTAGGAGTTTTTGAAGGCTATAAAAATAGAACTTATGGAGGTTGTCCAAGAGTCATAGAAGACTAAGTAGATGTTGAAGGCCATGAATGCAACTTTTTTTGTTCTTATTCCAAAAAGGGAAGGTGCAAAATCTTTGGATCTTTTCAGGTTAATCTCTTTACGCAATGTGGTGTACAAGATAATTACCAAATTGATTGTGGAACACTTGAAGCCTTGGTTAAGTAGGTTAATTTCTGATGAACAGGGAGGGTTTGTAGCTGGGATGCAAATTTTGGATGGGTCATAATTGTAGTTGAAACCATTCACTCTATGGCTAATTCAAGAGAGAAGGCCATGTTCATTAAGTTGGACATGTCCAAAGCTTATGATTGGGTTAAGTGGGCCTTCCCAATGATTGGATTGAATGGGTTAAGAGTTGTGTTACTTTTGCATCTTTTTTGGTGTTGGTCAATGGAGAGCCCACTGAGATTTTTGGTGCATCTCGTGGCCTCAGACAAGGTGACCCTTTTTATCCTCACCTCTTCATTTTAATGGCTAAAGGGTTAGGCAGATTTATTAGATCCCATGTGGAGTTAGGTCTCATTCAGGGTTGGAATTGGGGTGGTGGGATTCCTCGCCAATCCTGTCTTCAGTTTGTCAATGATATTGCTGTAATGGATATGGCTAGAATTGATGAAGCTATTACTATGAGAAAAGCATTGGATTATTATTTGGTTGCTTTGGGGAAATATATTAATGAGGGGAAGTATTTCATATATTTCTTCAATACTCCTAAGCTCATTTAGAAGAAAATTGTAGGAATCCTTATATTTCAAATTGGCTTGCTTCCTTTTGTGTACCTTGGTATTCCTCTGGCTATTTGTTCATTTCTGAGGCTTCACTATTAGGATATTATTGACAAGTTTTATAAAAAGGTCAGTCACTGGACTTATAGGTGGCTCTCATTTACTAGTTGTGTAACCCTTTTGAAAGTAGTGGTTTAGGCTCTTCCTTTGTGCAGGTGTTTTGTTTTATTGACACCCTCTTTCTTTATCAAATACTTTGAGAGTCTGGCTCAATAGTTTCTTTGGTTTGGAAACCTTTTCAATAGGAAGTGAAGATTGGTTAGGTGGTATATGGCTCGTAGACCAAAGCAAGAAGGTGGGCTCGGTTTGTGTAGAGATGATTTGAATGGGCAAGCTTTGGCTGCCAAACTATACTAGAGATGTGTACTCAAAAACATCAGGTATGGGATAGATTTATTACTTCAAAATATCTTTTGGATGTGGAGAGTGCTGATGTTCCTCATTTTAGTCTTGAGGGGAAGGGCTACATGATTTGGAGCACTCTTAAAAGAGGGGCTAATTTGGTTAAACAGGGGTTGTTTTGGATATATAACAATGGACTGGATGCTCTATTTTGGTTTGATTCTTGGGATGGTCATCCTCCTATTATGTCATCACATCCTCATTCGCAAGAATTGTGTAACCATTTCCTTGAGGCAAGTTGGAGCAGAGTGGTAGACTTCAAACTGCATTGGATTACTGGTCAAATGAATGTCTATAGGTGGAAGGACCTACAAGAGTGGCCCCCTGGGGGATCTGAGGAGGATTGTCTTGAGTTGGCCAATATTTTGGTTGGGTGGGTCTATAACTCTCTTCGGGGGAGAGATGTCCTAGCTTGGGGAGATGATCCAAAGGGTGAATTCTTGGTTGCCTTTAGATACTAGGTACTGGACAGGCAAACATTTGGGGGATTGGGAGTTTCATGGTGGAAATAGGTCTAGAACAAATTTTCTTGGCCTAAGTGTAATTTATTTGCTTGGCTTGTGGTGCAGAAGAAATGTCTTAGGAGAATCTAATCAAGCATGGATTCATGGGCCCTTCTATGTGTTTTATGTGCAATAGTCATGAATAGTGTTCCACACACCTCTTTTTTAAATGTCCCTTTGCTAGAATGATTTGGTGTTCCTAGTGGAGAGCTTCGAACCACTGTTTTGTCATGCTTGTTCTTTGGAGAACTTTTGGAGGAGCTAGGGAAGGCTGCCAGTGAAGACTTTTTTTCTTGAAATTGCTTGGAAAATTGGTCCTAGTATGATTATTTGGAATATCTGGTTGGAATACAACCGTAGGATTTTTTTGGATAAAAAACTTGTGGTTGGTCAACTTTGGAGGAGGATTTTAGGGGTTATTCAAGAGACTCTAGTGGCCAAGTGTGACCTTTCAGTACCAGTGGATCCTGGTGACCTGAGCATGATTAGCACTTTGGAGATTCCAATTGGTGGTAGAAGTTTCCCTCAGCCTGGGTCGAGGTGTGGCAAAGTGAGAATCCAATGTAGCAGTTATGGGAGCCCCCCAACTCTAGGGGTTTTGAAAATTAATACAAACGGGTCATCTAGGGGTAATCTTGGTCATGTTAGGGTGGGGGGTATTGGTAGGGATAGCTTAGGGGTGGTGAGTTTCTTCTTTTCTTTGTATAAAGGTAAGTAGACCAATAACTATATGGAGGCCTTAACGATTCTTTTGGGTCTTGAGCAGGCTTACAACCTTGGTTGGAGGAACATTGTTTGTGAGTCAAATTCTTAGGTTGTGATTGAAATGTTGAATAAACAACAGTTTGATGGGGTGAATTGGTAGCTAGGGGTTGTGGCCAATGAAATTATTACTTTGAGTGGGATGTTGGATACTATCACTTTTTTCCATATCCCTTAGGAATGGAACAAGGTGGCAAATTGCTTGGCCAGATGGGCTTCTAAGAGGATGGATACTTGGATGGTAGAGGATTGGGAAGGCCTCCCTAAGGACCTATCCCATGTTCTGGAGGATTCTGTGATGGAAGATATGAGATGCTTTTTAGGTGTTTCCTAACTTTTTGCTTTTTTTCTTGACCCCTAGTGGGTCCTTTGTACCATCTGATTTGTATTCTTTTCTAGCTCATTAAAGTTTTTACCCCTTTTATTAAAAAAACAAAACAATCATAATATGTTCTAAAATGTTAAATATTCATTTATAATGATCCTTCAACAACTATTACTGTTAGAACACTTATGCAAATGAGAAAGAGAATAATATTCAAGTATATACTAAAAACACGTCTAATTTTCCAATGAAAGAACATTGATGATATATGATCACAAAAGGATATAAAACATAAAGGGTACTAGTCATGCCAACATAAATTATGTCATAGAGGCTAAATTTTCCACTACATTGGTATTGTTGCTACAACACTATAACAATCAATAATGTGACATAAAGCATGTGAATATAGTGCAATAAATTCATTGACATAAAAGTATAGATATATAGTTTCAACCTTTAGATGCCATCATGAAAGCTCGATCAACACCATATTGGTCAAATTTATACCATAATTATCTCAAAACATATAGAAAACACAAAATTTTCAATAGATGTTTACCAAATTTTTTAATATGTTATTGCTATTGTAATTATTTTATTGCACTTAAGAAGTCAATTTTACTTAGGCAATTCAATTTTTTTACTTAGGTAGATAAGATAAATGAGTACTTGTTAATCCTTCTTTCATGGGATATCATTTTTTCCTTATCTTCTCAAATTTGAAAATATTCTAAAGAAATCCTTTTATTTTTGGATGTTTTGCCTCTTCCTCATCCTCATTGGATTTAGAAACTTTAGGCTATATAATGTAACCCTTTCCTATCATTAAAGAATCCTATTTTTATATTAAAATCTCTCTTATTTTCTCAATAATGGATCTTAGCATATAATTACAATCTTTATGATCTACAGGTTGCATATAGCTTATTTGCAATCTTTTGTAGTCACTTAGATTTAGACTTGCATTGAAATTTTTATTTAATCCTATATGGTATTAGATCCTTTTTTTGTGTGTCTTTAGTTCATTCAATCTTTTTAGAAATGGAGGTTTTAATTAAACCTATTTAGGAGAGTTAATAATATCAAATTAATAGACATTTCTCTCTCTTTTTTATTCCTAGTGAATTTTGAAGCTTGATGGATCAACTATAAGCTCACTACAACATTTAGAAGGCTCAATTAAGCAAATATTGACTTTTATTTCACCAAAATTGGAGATAGAAAAGTTATGTTGCTCAAAAGGCTTTGAAGACTAAATTTGGAAAACAACTTTCAAATGAGGTATTTTTAAGCTAAACAAAACTCATAATCCATCTAGAACGCCCAAATACCCCTATTTTGATATAAGTTTTGTAAATTTTTGTGTAGGGAATTTTTTTTACTTATGAACTATACAACAACCATGCCATACTACTTTTTTGAAGAAAATATTGTGTGTTGAGTTGGGTACTATAGTAGTAATGCTTATTCACACCATTATTATGTGCCCAATAAGCACCTACAATTGCACCATTCACCACCAACACCTACTACCACCACTTGTGATCCCTTCAACCTGCGACTCATGTAGCCAAGAAATAATTTTTTTAGGTGGTAGCTTTCTATGAAAAATAATGAATATTTTAGTTGCAAATTAGTGGTTTTTACCAAAGGTGATTTTGTAGCAATGGAATGGTGGCTTTGGCATATTTCAACAATAAGGAATATGTAATGTCCCCTTTTCAAGCCTGACATTTTCAGTGACTGTTAGCCTTTCCTTGGGAACCGGAGGCTAGTCGGAAGTTAAAATTAGGGTTTCCTAATTTTGAGGAGGTCATTGCTCGGAGATGATAGTTTTAATGGCAGATTCCTTCTGGGTTTTTAGAGGGCTTCGTAGTGATATGCTCGTCTCAGCATTCAGAGTACTTTTTGGAATTTACTATTTTAGTAAATTCTATTTTTGGCAGTTTCCAGATGAGCTCAGGTTGGTTGACTTCCGGTTTCAGATTGATCAGTTGACTTCATCAGTATTGGCTTCAGGGCATTTTCAGAGAAATGAGTTAAGTCATTTAAATTAAAAAGTCACGTTAAAATGTTATATTTTAATGTTGACCCTTGGCTTAGACTTAATGACTTAATGTTGTTTTAAAAAGGGGGTCATTGAGGGTGGCGCCCTCATTAAAAGAATATTTTAATATTCCCTAAGTCAAAGCAAGATTATGATAGGCGCATATTTCAAAGTTGAATATTTAAATGAAATATTAAATCAAGAGCTTGAAGGCAAAAGTACGCCCATCATTGAGGAGAGGGGATTTTGACCTAAAATCAGATTCTAGGGTTTCGTCAAGTCAAGCGAAGATTATAAAAAGGAGTCTTGTGCATCATTTTGGTCATCTTGGAAAAATACACCGTTATGCTGCCGGATTGATTCTGGATCACTTCGAGGGATGAAGACCTCCTAGCATTGGGCATCTCTTCTCGTTTGTAAGACAACGACTAGTGATGATTGTTAGTCTAGTTGTGAGTTCTTGGAATTATTGCATTGTAATCTGCATGATAATTCTTTAGCTTTCTGTGTTCTGCATTTTAGCTTTATCCTAGAATTGCAAGTTTGCTACAGCAGACCCACCTTTTCATTTGTAGTTCAAAAAATACAAAAATATGTCTTATGGGTATTGCATAAATTCATTGGTCTAGACTAGGCGCCTCAATGTGCAAAGTTATAGATTTTTTGGAGCATTGTCTGATTTTATAAATGAAAATCGCCCCTGTACTGGGCCGTACCATCTGCAGACTCTTGGGATTCGTGCTATTAAATATAATCTGGTCTTTGGTCCTGTTTCTTGTTCCTAAGTTGGACGCCATCATCCTACTTGTGCTTTGCATTCAATTTTAGATTGTTTGATTGAGTTTTAAGGGAGATACGAGCTTTCCAAGAAATGTGTATGTGCTGTTCTATGATGAAAAACACAGGTCTGTCAGACAGATTGAAGAAATCTGCACCTTGTTCTTGAC
This sequence comes from Sequoia sempervirens, assembly GCA_007258455.2. Classification (NCBI taxonomy): domain Eukaryota; kingdom Viridiplantae; phylum Streptophyta; class Pinopsida; order Cupressales; family Cupressaceae; genus Sequoia; species Sequoia sempervirens. The sequence continues at coordinate 6,093 of VDFB02078075.1, forward strand.
GGGTGTGAAAGGATCTCAAGATCTCGCGGCATACTTCATCGTGGGTGGGCAAGCTTGAAACGAGGTTGGGTCTATTAATTAATTCCTTCATTTTCAGTCTCTTTTCTCAGCAAAGGAACGTTCTAATATTATTGCAAGCTTCACATATGTTGAATTGTAATTGATAGCAAGTTGTCATCTTTCAATTGTATGCTGGCGGTAGTACTGACAGTCTTTAGATCCTTGCTTATCATATTGTAGTGTTCTTCTTTCAGCATTTGTTATTGATTGTAATCCTTCTCCACCCTATGGTCGCTACTTACCCTCTCTGGGTCAGCAAGAACATTCTAGGTGTTGAGTGTTTCACTTGTCAGTAGTTCCTTTCACGCATTGCTTTGTTTTCACTCCGTCATATGGTCGCCCCTCACTCCGCTTTGGATTGGGTAGCACATACTTGGCGTCGAGTTCCTTTTCCAGCATAAGCAGTTTATTTTAGATCCTCTGACCAATGCTCACCATCATCGGTGCCATTCTGGTTAGAGTTGCTTTCTTGCACGTTTTGGTTTCCTCATCTAACCTTAATGGGTGCACTGCTTTGTAATGTTGTTAATTGTAATTTGTAAAAATCAAAAAAATTGGCTCAGAATATTTCAGTGGTATCAGAGCCACGTATCCTGCCATCCTGTGAAATCAGCCTTCTATGAGTGACAGAGAACAGAGGTATTTGGCAAGGGTATACAAGAGAGGTACAGTTCAGACACAGTTGCTTCAAGCCCCAGAAGGTCACACAACTTCCGAGGTTTTGAGGGCTAATTGGGAGCCTTCACAAGAAATAGAAATGGGGGATAATGAAAGAAGTTCTGGCAACAGAGGTGACAGTGGGAAGGGTATAGACAATTCAGCCAATTTGGGTCAAGGACTCGATAAGAAGATGGATGCCATGATGGATATGTTTTCTCTCTTGTTGGGGAGATTGGGTCCCAATATTCCACAACACAACACAGGGCATACCAGGGAGCACAGTGCTTCCAACCCGCACAATGGTCATGTTGCCCAACCTGCAGTGAGCAACACTTACATTTCTGCTAGACCATTCAAACCCACATTTTTGACACCAGCAATCCCACAACCTGATCCTGAAGAAAATGTTTCATCCTTGGAGAGGGTGAGGATAGGCCGAACAGAGTATGACACCCTTCCTGATGAAGTAAAACTTGACATGTCCTTCAATGATTACATGGAGTATAGAAGGAAGGATAGAGGCCAGGGGAGAAACTATGATCAAAGAAGAACCCCAGCACAAGGAGATTGGAATCAAGCTCTCAACAAGGTTACGCTTGCCCATTTTGATGGAAGCAATAATAATTCTGCTCGAGCCTGGTTACAAAAACTAGACAACTATTTGGCACTTAGGCCAATGGCTGAAGAAGAAGCGATTAGATTCGCTACGCTACACCTAGATGGGGTGGCGCATGAATGGTGGTACCATGGCCTAGTCACCTTAGGTCATGGGTCTATCACTAGATACGATGAGTTCTCCAATAGACTCATTGAAAGGTTCGAGAAGAAGGACCCAGAAGTGCACTTTAGGGAGTTGGCACAGTTGAGACAATATGGCACTGTGGATGCCTACATAGCTGAGTTTCAAAGCCTTTCAGTTATGGTCACTGGAATCACAGAAAGAAGATTAGTAATCCTATTCACTGAAGGATTGATGGAGCCAATCAAGGGTTGGATCAAAGCTTTTGATCCACCGTCCCTACAAGAAGCAATGAAAAAGGCTAGAAACATGGAGTGGGCTGCTCCCAAAGCAAAGTTCCATTCCAAACCAGCTTTTCACAAAGGAGATAGAGGGAAAAAGTTTCATCAGAAGCCTCACCATAAGGAGTTTAAACCACAGAAACCTCCTGGCTCAAGATTGGATCCAGAGACTATCAATGAACTCCGTAGGAAAGGTTTATGTTTCCGCTGTTGGGAAAAATGGTCACAAGATCATGTGTGCCCCAAGGGAGCTAAGATTCATCAAATTGAGTTCTATAGAGCTGATGAAAGCAATTCTGATTTTTCTGATCAGCAAGCTGATTTTGAGGACAGCGATGAAGAAAATACTCCAGAAGAGTCTGAAGGTGAAAAAGAAAGTGGTGGTACATTGGCTCAACTTTCGAGCTTCCAAAAGAATGAGTCTTTTAAAGTTCGTGGGATGATCAAAGGGCAGCGTATTGTTGCTTTAATTGACACTGGAGCAACACATAACTTCATAGACGAAGTTGTGGTGGCAAAGAAAGGATTGCAAACAGAAGACTTTGAAGGGTTCAGAGTTATGGTTGCGGATGGGTTTCACATCTCATGCACCAAGAGGATTCTGAACATGTCAATGCAATTGGGCAATTAGGAAGTCAAGGATGACTTCTATGTGGTCAATATTGGAGATACGGATGCTGTCCTTGGCATTCAATGGCTACGATCTCTTGGAGAGGTCTCTCTAATCTACAAACTATGGGTTAGGGGTTTCAATCCGATGGGGAGAGAAAGAAGAATTGGTGTTGAGGTACGCTATGTCAAATGGTGAGTTACCTCAGGACTGTATCATTCAGAAGGATGGCCGGGGATTGTCACGTCATGATCAAGTGGAGTGGGCTGCGGAGTGCATGATTCTTCCAGCTAGTCCAGCTGAAACGAAAATAGAGCATCCTCCAGATATTCAGTCTTTACTCACCAAGAGGAGTAAAGTGTTTGTTGATTTACCTCCTGGACTCTCGGTCGAGTTCGAGGTACATCCTCTAGAGCGCTCAAAGGAAGGAGACTAAACGGGGTGATCCTAACCATACGGTATCAGAAAGAGAACTGGATAGAGATTGAGAGAAGAATATCCGAGAACTCTTGGAGATGGGTTTCATTAGACCAAGCAAGAGCCCATTTGATTCTGCAGTGGTTCTTGTAAAGAAGAAGGATGGTACCATGCGCATGTGCGTGGACTATCGTGCTTTGAACCAAAGCACTATCAAGAATAGATACCCCATTCCCAGAATAGATGAGCTCATTGATGAGCTACATGGGGCTAAGTTCTTCTCAAAGATTGATCTAAGATCCGGTTACCATCAGATAAGGATGAGGGGATCAGATGTGGAGAAGACAGCTTTCAGATGTCACTATGGCCACTTCGAATTCTTAGTCATGCCATTTGGTTTGACTAATGCACCGGCCACCTTTCAGTCTTGCATGAACCGTGTGTTTCAGAATCAGTTAAGGCGGTTTGTGCTGATATTTTTTGACGACATTCTGATCTACAGCAAGACTTGGGAAGATCACCTCAAGCACTTGGAGGAAGTGCTTAGTATCATGGAATCTGAGAGTTTGTTCGCAAAAGCTTCCAAATGTGAATTTGGAATGGTGGAGTTATTATACCTTGGCCACATAATCAGTGCTGAGGGAGTAAAAGTGGATCCGGAGAAGATCAAAGCAGTGGTTGATTGGCCACCACCAGAAAGTTTGACTCAGTTGAAAGGCTTTTTGGGCCTTTGTGGTTTCTATCGGAGGTTTGTTAAGGGGTATTCTCAGAATGCGGCTCCCCTTACTGATCTCACCAAAAAGGGAGCTTTTGTTTGGTCAGAAAAGGCTCAAGTTGTTTTTGACAAATTTAAGAAGATCATGAGCTCGTGCCCAGTTTTGGCTATCCCTGATTTCTCCAAGCCATTCGAGCTGCAGTGTGATGCATCGGGTGAAGGAGTTGGTGCTGTTCTGATGCAAGACAAACACCCTATTGTGTTTGAAAGCCGAAAATTAAGGGGTGTGGAAAGGTCATATTCAATTTATGACAAAGAAATGCTTGCCATTATGCATGCATTAGCCAAGTTCCGACAGTACTTGGTGGGGAATAAGTTCGTGGTTAAAACAGACCACAATAGCCTCAAGCATTTTATGCACCAGAAGGATTTAAATGAGAGGCAACAGAAATGGGTGAGTAAGCTTCAAGCTTACGACTTTGACATTGAATATGTCAAGGGGAAAAATAATGTCGTGGCCGATGCTCTCTCCAGAAGACCTCATCTTAGCTCATTGTGTGAGCTTACTGCAGATTGGAGAGACATGTTGCTTGCTGATTATGCAAAAAATCAGTTTGCAACCAGCATTCTGGAAGGTACTTTCCATGATGAAAAGTACCAGGTGGTTGAGGGTTTGATTCATTATAAGGGAAGAATCTTTTACGGTGGCGATTCAGCTCTAAAGGAAAGAAATTCTTTGAATTATAGCGGCTTTCCCGGTTGCTGGTCACCAAGAGGACTTTTCAAGACCTATAAAACGTGAGATCCGAAAGGTTTTCTTGGAAAGGTTTGAAAGAGGAGGTTCTTACATTTAGGAATAATCATTTTGTCAAACAAAAATAAAAATGAGCACACACATTGCCAACCCGGTTTGCTACAATACTTCCAATTCCCAATCAAAATGGGAGGCATTCAATGGTTTCATCAACGGGTTGCCCAAGGCCCAAGGGAAGGATTGCATTTATGTGGTAGTTGACAAATTAACCAAGTTTGCTCATTTCTTTGCCATTACCAGCACTTTTTCTGCAGCCCAAGTTGCAGATTTGTTTTTTCGAGAAGTGTTTAGGCTTCATGGGTTGCCAAAGAATATTGTAAGTGATAGGGACAGCAAGTTCCTAAGTACCTTTTGGCAGGAAGTTTTCAGAATGAGTGGTACTGTGCTCACTCCAAGCACAAGTTATCACCCTCAAACTGATGGGCAAACAGAAGCGGTGAACAAGTGGTTGGAAGGCTACTTGAGAAATTATGTGTCCGAACAGCAGAAAGCTTGGGTTAAGTGGCTGCATATAGGCGAGTACTGCTACAACTCTACCTTCCATATGTCAATCAAAATGTCTCCTTTCTTGGCACTTTATGGATATGAAGCACCCAGCTTTGCAGATTTGGTATTTGGTGACAGCAAAGCACCATTAGCCAAGGATTTGTTGCAGCATAGTCAGGACATAATGAGATCCTTGAAGGATAACTTGCAGATTGCACAAAATCAGCAAAAGTTGTATGCTGATCAGAAGCGTGTTGAGCGTTCTTTTGAGGTTGGGGATATGGTCTATCTCCGTTTACAACCTTACAGACAGTCAACTCTCAAGAAGAGTGGAGCTGAGAAGCTCAAACCTCGCTTCTATGGGCCGTTTAGGGTCATCAGAAAGGTTGGGGCTGTTGCTTATGAGTTGGAGCTACCTTGAGATAGCGAGTGCTGCGTC
>VDFB02078077.1:0-23050 GCA_007258455.2 Sequoia sempervirens
AGAAAATAAAAACCATAAATTGGGAATTTTATTATGATGAAAAGGGTATCCAAAAATGTAAAAACATCTAAAAACTGAGAAACTTGAAATTTAACTATTTTTGGGTGATGCAAGATTGCCCTTACACCACTGGATGCTCCTGCATCAAAGGGGGTTTTATTTACAACATAATAATATCAAAAGATGAATCAATGGATTTACCTTAAAATATAAATAGATGTAAATAAGGTGAGAAAAAAAAATATTTAGAAAGAAAACAAATAAAGAGAAATAAATAAAGCACATATATATTTTCATAAATAAATAAAAAGTAAGGAAAATAATAATAAAATAAAATTACATATAAATATTATAAAAAGATAATGTTATATTAAAAGATTTATAAAAACATAAATATAAGAAAAAAATATAATATTTATTTTATGATCATTTAAAAAATTGAAACAACCAAAACTAAGAGAGAATACAATAATATAAAATAACAAAAAAATAGACAAGAGTTAAGGGAAGAAACTAATAAGAAAAAAGAGACAAAGGAATAATGACAAAAAAAAAAAGGAAAATAAAAAAGATCGTCAAAAAATAAAAGGGGCAAGCTTGAGGGAGAATGCATAGAGAGATGGTTAGGGGAGGCCTAGCCACCACTGAGGAAGGAGAAAGAGATAGGGGGGATTCATCCAATGGAAGAAAAGGAAAGGAGAGAAAGGAAGAGGGGATGAGGGCTAGGAGAAATGGATGAGAAGGTCAAGGGGTTGAAAATCCACCACACAAGCAAGGAGAACAAACTAGTTGGGATTGATCAAGGTTTCATAGGTTAGATATCAAGGGTTTCCAAGAATTACGAAGGCTCCAAACCTCATCACGATTAAGGTTAGAGGGGTGGTTGTTAATTTGAATGGATTCCTTCAATTTCTTCTTAAAAAAAAATCCTTCTTTGCACAAGACTTGCTTGTTTTCCAAGCAGATGTGGTGCTTAGTTGAAGAGGAACTAGGGTGTAAATCACAATTTTTTCCAATATCATAAGAGAAAGGACTAAAATTGATCTCAAAGACCCACTTAGCTACTAACCTCAATGGAAGAGATAGAATGGTGGATCAGGGTTTTAGTCCTTTGGGGAATGTGGGTGTGTGATGATGTGATTGAAATTAAATTCGATAATACAATAATGTACCTAGATTAACTATAAAAATACAACAAAATGAGATGATTTTTGGAAAATATGGAATTAAAAGACATAAATAGAATTCAAAATAGTAGAGGTAAAACATAGAGGAACCTAGTATATGAATTTTGGATTTATCTAGCTAGACAGGGGCGCTAGACACCCTAGATTGGGAAGTGGATACTCAAAATCAAGTTTTAGACTCCTATTTCTCCCTCTCTATAGGTTTTTTTCTAGACTCAGTGTCAGAACTTTGTTTGTTGATAAAATCCTTTTTCTCTATTTTTTTGACTTGTACGACTTGAATTCTTGAATGAACAATTAGGTCTTCAATCCTCTTCAAATTCACTCAATATCTACAACCTACACACAAGAAAGAGAGGAAAGGGTTGTTTTGTATAGGGGCTTGGATAAGTAAAACCCTATTTTGGTATTTCTACCTCCATAATGGCTATGATGATGTAAAAGTGAGCTTACCTTTGGTTCAACAAAGGCTAAATGATAAATAATTGACAATTGTTGCAACTTACCACTTAGATTTTTATTCCTTAATGGAATGAAGTCATTGTACTCATCGCCTTCAAGGAGAAATTGATACTTGATTTGAAGTCCTGAAAGTGTTATTACTCACAAAACAAATAAAAAATGAAACATAAACAAACTCACATGAAAACATGATGCATTACTAACATGATGTTTGACTAAATAATGTTGTTATAATTATGCTCTTGACTACTTTTAGGATGCTCAATTATTCTCTCAATTTCCTTAGTATTTTCTAGGATTTTAAATGATGAAAAATACTTGTATTTATATGAATTTTTTTAATTTCCCATAAATTAATTATGGATAATTGACAAATGACTTTGGATTTTTAAATATTAAAATATTGAAACTGACATGTTTTAAATTGACCCAAAAAGCTAGACAAGGGTGTTAGGTTCCCTAGCCTAGAACTATTATTTCAGAGACTTAATTATTGGTAAATGAATATTAAATCTTTATTTATGATTCCACTTCTAATTTTCTAAATATTATTTCAAAATAGGCACATGAAATGCACAATTGGGTCCAAGAAAATGAGGGTGAGCTAAACCTAGTCTAAAGTTGTCAAGGGTGACAATTTATGCTGCTACATTTAGCCCTCACTTTAGTGAGAGTATGTACTTATGCTCAGACTCACACTAGAATAAGGATAAGCCAGGAAGGGTTTAATTATCAAAAAATTGAATAGATAAGACAACATTGAGTCTAGGGGATGTGCTAGTCCCCAAGCTCAAGATCCTATGGCACAACAATGTAAGTAAAAATGAACACTCAAACATGAGGTGCACTAGAGCATGAAAAACATGAAACATACATGATGAAGACACACACAATGCAAACATGAACATGAAATGTAAACATAATGCTAAAAATTGCAAACAAAATGAAAACATGTAAAGGGGGTATGAAAATCACAAATAGAAATCTCATATAGAAAATATTACTAGGATCCATACCCAAAGCATTCATAAATCAAAAGCTAATAAATTCTGATATTTTCTAGGTGACCCATGAACCAAAGCATCATAGAATAGTGAAGTATGATATTCACTAGGTGAGACTTGACAAGAAACAAGATGAGCTAATGAATTCGGATATTCACTAGGTGCATTTCTGTAACAATATCAAAAGGAAAACACACAAAGGCTTGTGAAGTCCGATATTCACTAGGTGCATTCACATTTCAACCATACCATGAATTATAGTCCCAATAAGTTTGATAAGGTGCTACAAAAATGATCAATATGGTAAAATTGCATCACAAATTTTAATGAATGTGAATAAAGTGAAGCACATAATGGAATGCATTCCCCCACCTTAAAGAAATTGTTGATTCCAACTATGAGTAATTTCTTGTAAGGTAGAATAAAACAATATATGCAATATGATAAGGCCATAAGAGCTCATTGGAAAACCCTATGCTATTGATATGTTCCCAACACATCTAACTCATGACAAGGGGCTGCCCCCAAAATAAAGCCATATAATGAGATAAAAGATACCATATAAGGGATCCATGGATTTGGGGTTAGTATAGATCATAGATAATATATATGATGATTATGATGAAAATCAACATCATTCCTCCCTCCCATTGGGAAATTGGAAAAATCACTATGCAGAGGTGAAGGTTGCATTCATAAGCATTAAATATGCTATTAGCAAAGGTTACTCCAAAATATGGGTCCAAGGTGATTCCCTAAACATTATTAAATATTTGTGTGGCACTCATCCTCCAATTTGGAATGTGGAACAACTTATTAAAGATACTATAATCATGCTATGATCTTGTGAAGAGATTCGTGTCTCTCATGTTTACCAAGAAGGAAACTCATTGGAAATTTTTTTTGCCAATGAGGCTTTTAGTTTAAATGAGTTTCGTGCATGGGAGGAGGGATCAATCCTTCCCAAGAAAGCTAGGAGCTTATTGAGAAATAATGGTGTGGGTTGAGATGATGCGACATTTAATTTCTAGTACCTTCTTTCGTCTCGCATGCTTTGTCGGTTTCCTTTCGTACTCTGGCATTCAGTTGAGCAATATTCACAAAGGCTTTCTTCTTCTGGTGTTGGATGAAATGGGTGGTGATAGAAGTAGAATCAAGCCGCATTCTTGCACGGGCGTCAGGAAGAAAAATAAGCTATGGAATATACTGTGTTATGGTAATTTCACAGCTTTTATAGAAAGGTTGCATGGGCATGACCCTAATGCCTCAGTGGAGTTTGTGTCATGCTGACATAATCACAGGCTCAAGGTAAAAGGCCTAGAAGTGGAGGTGAATGAGGAGTTGGTTGCTACAGTTACTAGGATGCTGAAGGTTGGTTGTAAGTTTTACAAGGACAAGAAGAGTAATGAGGAAGTGATGGCCCAATTCTTCAAAGATGACGAATAGAAGAAATTGATCAAAATGGAAAGTTGGGGTTATAAGTGTAAATCCCTTAAGAAGATTTGGGCGAATGTTTCTGAGGTGCTTATGCACTATGTGACTCTGGAGGGTAGGTTTACTACAATTCTCGATCACCACTTCACGCTTCTAAACCATTTTAGGCATGGTTTGTTTATTTCTTTTCCATTTTTTCTATTATCATCCATGGATTTTTTTGTTTATGCTCAACTAAAGAATAGGAGGGATCCCCTCCATGAGGGTCTCATTCTCTTAATCATGGATTAAGACTCTTCTTCCCACCCTTTCCATTAAGGGTAAGGAGAAGACTTTGAGTGATGTTTTTGGTTTGTCGGGCTTGAATTTTAGTATGGAAGATGATGAGGAATGGAATGAAGAGGAAGAGGATGTGTCCCCAGCCCCTATGACTACTTATTTGAAGAAGAGGAAGTTGGGTAGTTCTAAGAGAAACAAGGCAGCCAAACACCTTGTTTTTTCTGAAAGCGAGGACACGAAGGTGGGCTCAGATGGTTCCCCTCCCAGGAATGAGTTGGAAGTTGGCTAGGGTGAAACCATAGGTGGTGGTATTGAGGTGGAGTTACAGGATAATGTTCTAGGTATCGAGGACAAGGACAAGCTGAGGAAGTCATCTAAGTGTATTTCCAACTTGAAGTACAAGGCTTCAAAAGTGTTGGCAAAGGACCCCAAAGTGTCTTGTGAGGGCAAGGATTCTAGTGAAAAGGTGGTGGCTATTGAGGACTCCCCAAATTAGGACTCGCCCAATGTGGAGTTGGATGAGGAGAATAAGGGTCAAGATGAGGAGGATTCTGAGAAGAAGAGAGCTAAACCAAAGCCTTTGAAGGTAAATCCCCTCTTCGAGGAATTTTCTTACCTCAATTATGATTCTACGTCTATGTTTGAATTGCTAGATATGGCTAGGGCTAGGGCCACTGGAACTTTTAAGTTAGCTAAATGGACTCTTTAGGAGTTCAATAAGATTAACTATAAAATTAGAGGTTTGAAGGAGAATATGAAGAATGTTTCAAAAGTTTTAGTGTCAAACATTTGATTGATAGAATAATGGACCTTGAGGGTTCTTTCCTTGACTTCAAATCTTTGTGTGAAGATCGATTGGCTAGTTTGGAAGCCAAGGTTTTGGGAATGAATGTAGATATAAAGAAGCTTCTTCAGGAATGTCACATCTCTATGAAGAATAGTGCAGACTCATTGGAAGTCTTATTCAGAAAGATAAGTGAGCTCAGGGAGAACCAAGTTTATTTTTCTAAGTTAATGGAGAAAGAGCACTCGGTTAAAGGAAAAGGAAAAAAAGGTGCAAAAGATGATGACAAGGGCCCTGTTGTTAGAGGGTCAACTGAATGGAGAAATTCCTTTGATGTTGAGAAGAAGGAGCTACTGGACATGATTGAAAAGCACAAAATCTAGGAGCTTGAGGTGGCCAACACCTTGAGAAGTTTGAATTAGTGTTTGGATTTCTTCTTAGTTACTGTATGTTTCTTGTTGGGTCTCGGTTTATTTCCTATTTTTTGCTTTGATGTTGTTGGGTGTTGTTGTTAGCTGACTATTTTATCTATCATTCAAAACCCTTTTTTTCTTGTTTTTTGGCTTTTGTTATGCTTCTAGTTTTGTTTTGAAGTAGTTTTTTTTGCAATATTTTGTATCTTTTGTTGTAAAGGGTTTCGGGTCCCTTAAAACCCCATTTTTCCCATATAATCAAAACATAATTCCTCAAATACTTGTGGAACTATGAACATAATGCAAGAATGACACATGAAGAAAACATAATTTCTTTTGGTTCAACATGGAAGAGACTTAAATGCCTCAAAACTTTGCAACATTCTGAAAAGAAAACACTAGAGAAAGATGTTCACAACATAAAGATGAAAAAAGATACAAATAGATGAGTGTTACAATCGATTCATTTTATTTGTATCCTTATACTAACAAGAACAACAAGGATCATCCAAAGAGAACTAATAAACATAAATACACATCAAGAACTATATTGTGGGAGATCACATCACATGCAAGAAAACACACAAAGACACAAAATGGGTACTATACATGCGAGTCAATCTAAAGAAAAACATTTACATCCCAATATTTCTCATCATAAATTGAAGGTAGACAATATGCTAAAGGAACTACAACAAGTGAGGTACAAGGAGAAGCATCAGGTTCAACACATGGTGGGTCACTCTCACTAGGAGGATCATCATGGCTACCCCCATCTAAATTCATTGATTTAGGAAACATAAGAGCTAATTTTCTATGATCTTTTTTTTTTAATTTTGTTTTATCTTCTTCATCTCTATATAAATGTATCACAATAGGTTTCATATTAGTTCTATCAACATGATTGTGAGCATTATCATTCATATGAACCTCTACATTATTTTCTTAGGTTGGGATAGGTAAGGTTAAACTTCATGGTTTGGTGAGTGTGGTGCAATGGAGTCAGATGATGACAAGGATGAATGGGTGGGAGGTATTTCATTAGAATTGGGTTGGATGGATGGATGATCATTAGGCTAAGTTTCACATTTTATAACAAGTTGATGAGCCATAGTATGATGTCTTCATTTATTCACTTGTTGCACTTTTATTTCTTCTCACACAAATTTCAGTTGGTGAAGGGGTAAGTGAGGTTTTTCCCAATATTGGTCTCTTTTATTTATTTGTAGGAAGAACTAAAGGGGCCATTTATTATTGAGAGACCACCAAAATCTTAGGTTTTGGCCTAAATATTTATTTTTCTTTCGAAGGAACAAATTGAATGATATGGTTACCTTGTGGTCTTTTATAAGATAGTGGAGGTGGAATTACAAATCTTGAATTACTCCCCTTGGACAGATGCACCAATTATGCATCTAGCATGAAGAAGGAGAGATACTCAAAGGTTTCCTTTGAAAGAACCTTAGTGAAGATATCTACAATTTGATCCTTAGTAGGCACATACTCCATTTTGACTTATTAGTCTGCAGCCTTCTCACTTAGAAAGTGATAGGTCAGATAAAAATGTGTTTGGTCCTTGAATGCATCACCAGATTCTAAGAAATGTTAATTACATTAGTATTATCACATAATATAGGAATAGGTTCATCATAAACCTCTTTTATGTCCTTCAAAGATTGCTTCATCCAAAGCACCTCAGTGTAGCAAAATGCTACAACAATATACTTAGCTTTCACTATGGATAGGGATACTGAATCATGCTTTTTATTGAACCAAGAGACCAATCTATCTCTCAAGAACAATGAAATTCCACTAGTGCTTCTCTGATCATCCACACATCCTACCCAATCAGCATCAATATAAGCATTCAAAGAAAAATTATCATCCTTCTTGTACCATAAACCATAATCTAGAGATCCCTTCAAATATTTGAATATTATTTTCACTGGTTTCTCATGAGTTTTCTTAGGATTAGCTTGATATCTAGAAACCAAACATACTACATGCATAATATCGGGTCTAGAAGCAATCAAGAACAATATTCCTCCAATCATAGAACTATAAAAAGTCTTATCAATCTCAGGTGACTCATCATTCTTTCTCAAGTGACAAATGGTTACCATAGGAGTACTTAGTGGTTTGGAATCCTTCATGAATTTTTTTTTCAACCTCTCCTTTACATACTTAACCTAAGAAATAGAGATACCATCATCTAGTTGAATAATTTTAAGCCCAAGGAAGAAAGAAAAATCACCAATCATGGACATCTCAAACTCTTTCTGCATCTCTTCTATAAAATTCTTACACATATCATCATCTCGACCAAAGATGATATTATAAACATATACAACCACAGTCAAAATCTTGTCTTCCTCTACCTTAACATAAAGATTACTATATGTAGTACTGTTCTTGAATCCTTTTTGAAGTAAATACTTATCCAACCAAGCATACAAGGCTCTAAGAGATTTCTTGAGTCTGCACACCATATCTGAATCTTCTAGTAACTAGAAACTATCTAATTTCTCAATGTATACCTCTTCCTCTAGATCACCATTCAAGAAAGGTAACTTGATATTCATTTGATAGACCTTGGAATCCTTGTGGTGCAGGAGCACCTTCCTCACTAGATGCCTTTAATTGGGAAATTTGTAAAAATTGAACTATAAATTGTAAAAGCATTGTAAAAAGGTCTTGTGGGTCATAAATAATGTATTTGAGGTCATAAATAGGTCACTAGGTGGGTAAAAGGATGGAAAAAGAAAAATATGCAAAAATGCTAAAAGTTGCCAATTATGTAAAATGCAAAATATCAGAAGATGAAGAGTCTTTGTGGGAAAATTGAAGGGATAGGTCGATGAAAGAATTTGTAAAGGTAGTTATTGGTTGGGAAAACATCTATAAAATCTTGTAGAAGTTGAGCCAAAGATCATCTTTTGTATTCTTGAAGATTACCATAAATAAAAGTACCCTATTTTTGAATTTCAGTGTTCCTTCCAGTTGTTCTTTAGTTTGTACGGTCTACATAGAGGTTTAAGGCTCTAAAATCTTGCTGATTCAAGTAGTACATAGTAGTAGCTTTAAATTGAATTTATTTTTAGGGCATTTGATTGAATAAATCATTAGTTTGAGTCCAATCTTTGCATACTGGTCTGCAACCCAATATTGGGGTTTTCAGAGTCTAGATAGGATTTTATGACTACTCCACCATTTTAGACATTGGGAATGGGTGGAGTAGGTTAATTTTAGGATGTATATAGTGTGTTTGTGTTGAATAATGCAGGGGAAGGTGAGATTAGAGGTTGAAGGTTGTTGTCCTCACATAAAAATAGAGTTTTCCTCATGAAAGTGAATGGTTACAAATTGGTATTTGTGGAAATATCATTCAATGATGTTGGGAGTTGATTTCTAGAGAATAAGTAGACATATATAAACATGTTTGAAGGGGTGGCAGAGCATATGGAGGTTTGCAACATTTAATTTCAATAAACCCTCATTTTTTGTGTTATTTAAGCCTAGAAACATGGGTTTAAGTGTTAAGTGCATTATTGGGACTTTTTACTTCTGAGAGTTGGTGTTTTTAAGGTTTTGGGACTTGTTTTAATGCTTCCCAAGACCACTTAGTGTTTTTGAGTTGATTCAAAGGTACATGCTATGCAAAATAGACCTAATTTGGTGCATGTTCAAGTGGGTAGTCTATTGATTCATATGTATTTTCCAAAACAAGTGCATTTGCTTTTGAGATATGTTAAACTAGGAAAAAATGGGTTCCTAGATTAGTGAATAGCTTTTGGATTTTCAGTATGGGTTGATTGGTATACCCGTATTTGTTGTCTTGCTATCCTACAAGGGTTTTGGAATTAAGATTGCAAGAATGTGTAATTCTATAAATACAAAGATAAAAGTGGTTGGATTTGTGATGTATCAATGTTTGGGGAGAATATTAGATAGAAAACTTGATGATATGATATTTTGATTTATTGGTATCCTATGTGCAAAGGGCGATTAGCTTGCAAGAATCAATGGATCTAATGGAACAATGTTTTGTGAGTATATACTTGGTTTGTTTCAATTAAAATATGATGAGCATAGTGTCTTGGGAGACTAGAGAAAGTTTTGTAGCTTGAATTAGTTGTTTTGATGGTTTGTTGCTTCTTAGCCAAGTGGGAATAAGGTTCTTGGTGTGTATGGGTTTGTGAGTTTGACAAATCAGAATTGTATGGTTGTTTATTTGGTTTGTTTTAGTTAAATATGATGATTACAATGCTTTGAAAGGATGATAAAAGGTTCTAAAAAAAAGGTAGAGTGAATGTTGTCTTTTTTCCTAATGAAACAAGTTGAAACTTGGTGAGTAGTAGATGGTTTGACTAGTTTAGAATTGCTAATGATGATTTTAGATTGGTTTCAATCATTTTGATGTTGGTTAAGTTGCATTTGTATCTAGGAATGGTGTGGATACTAATTTTGTGAAACTGATGATTGAAAGCCTTGTGAATGGCTAGAGAATCTTGATGGATAGATAAATGAATTTGGTGAAATGAATAGTGAATTTTTGGGTGATTGTTCAATTTGATCTTCTCAGTTGAGTTAGGGTTAGAAGTACCCCTGATGTTGGTTGTTTTTGGTAGATTCTCTTGCATCACCTTGTGATCATCAAAGTCAAGAAACATCCTTATTTCCTCCATTATAGCTACCAGAGAAAAAA
Source organism: Sequoia sempervirens (assembly GCA_007258455.2). Taxonomy (NCBI): domain Eukaryota; kingdom Viridiplantae; phylum Streptophyta; class Pinopsida; order Cupressales; family Cupressaceae; genus Sequoia; species Sequoia sempervirens. The sequence continues at coordinate 10,269 of VDFB02078077.1, forward strand.
TCTCCTCAAAATAAATACCTTCAACTTGTGAATATCCCTTGCATACCAATCTATCTTTGTTCCTTACAACTCCACCATATTCATTTAGCTTGTTCCAAACACCCACTTAGTTCCAATCACATTCTAATCAATTGGTCTATAAACCAAATCCCATTTTTAATTCTTTTCTTTTTGATTAAATTCCTCTTCCATTTCCTTTATCCAAACATCATCTTTGTTGGCATCAACAAAGTTCTTGGGGTCTACCTTTGATAGTAAACACAAGTTTACTTGCTCATTTGTTCTTTCAAACCTTCTCCTAGTCAAAAAAACTTTGTTCTTATCTCCAATGATCTAATTTTTAGAATGAAGGTGTGTTGACCAAGAGAAGGTTATGTAAGGAAGCTAAGGTAGCATAAAAACTTCCTACACCAATCTTGAGAGGAGAATAATACAAAACTTTATAGATCTTTAACAATTAAAAAAGCTTGAATATAAATAAACATAAATATCATGGATACCACAACATAATGATTTACGTGGGGAAAACTCTTTTGGGAGAAAAAACCCACACTCCAAAAGCCACCCAATATACTGTTCAGAAATCATGAAGATTACAATATACTTGCAGAGTAAGCTTGTCATAGAAGTATCACCAACTAGAGATCCAGAGGCAACATGACCACTATCAAAATCTTAGAATACATCACAACACATAGCTATAATACAATTCCCTCATAAAATAGGGTTTCCTTATAGGGAAACTCATGCAAATTAAATATCAACCATTAGATTTGAGACCTAATGATGAACGATCTAGATTTACAATAATAAAATATAAATAAAATTTTCCTTTCAGGGGTACTACCCTTGAGCCCTTGGACCCCCAACCAAGGGGATGATCCACTTGGACCCCTCATGGGGGGAACCCTCCCACACTTCTCCATCACGGACATATCAACAATACTTTATGTAATTGAAAGTTTGAGACATATTTTCCCAATAGGTTAGAGCACAACCAAAATTGATAGTTGGGTCAGTGCCGGATCATGGGGGTCCATACTAGGCCCTTGTAAGAGAGGGGGACCAACCACATCAAGGTTCCAAGTCACAGAGAGATGAGAGTGGATGGATTCCCTAACTTACCTCACTCTAATGAGTGTCTTGGGATGAGGATTGAGAATGAAGAGAACTTTCGAGTGCTTCTATCACTCTACAGACTCAAATATTTTATTGGGGCTATACGAACTAGTTTCTGGAGCCCAAACTACACCTCAAACAATGCTCTACCCAAGGATGATAGTGTAGGTATGGGATGACAATGTGACACATTGACGTCTCTCTAGCACACTGGCGTTCGTATGGCCAGAAAACGTAAAGTACAAAAAGAAATACCAGAATCCTATTGATAGCCTAGCTAATTTATTTTAGTGAAAAGAACATAATGATAAAGTATGAAAAGTAAATACGGAAATGATAAAGTAAGTAGATAAAAACTAGGGAGATGAATATTAACTCATTGAAGTGTTGTTTCACCAACGAACTCCACACACATGTTCACCTACACACAAGAAAGAGGGGAAAATTGATGGGGTTGTATAGGGGTTTTCCTTAGTCAAACCCCTGCTTTGGTGTTTCCACCTCCACAGATAGCTAGAAAAACAACATAGTAGAAAGTATGATAAAGCAAACAGAAATAAATGCCCTAAACACTACAAAAGATAATAGATACTCTATCAAATCACAATGTGAAAGTAAAATGATGCTATACCACCTCCACCCAAAGGCACTCAAGGCCAATGAAGGGAGAATGCAAGGTGACAAACTTGGAAAAGTCCCCATAGCTGCAATTGTGATGAAGGGAGGTCTCGCAAGACTCTTAGCTTGCAACTTCTATGGTAGAGCAACATATACAAGGATGAAGTTGACAGAGTAACCAGCTGTTGCAATGCTTCAAGTGGAGTTGTGAAAATGCTAGTAGAATGCCTCAAGAGTATGCTCAAGAGATCCCAAAAGTATGGAGTGAAATTATTAGAGAGATTGATTGAATGTGAAAGAGATGAAGTGAGTGTGAAATGAATTTCTTTGTGTGGATGTGAAAATCTGCATATGGATAGCATTTTAAAACCAAACTAATCATCAACATCCCTATGAAATAACTCCACATGCTAATAATGCAATCAAAGCAACAAAGATCTAAGTAGATAAATTGAAAGCATCTAATGAAACATGGAGCAAATTATATCTCATAGTGGATTGGTGCTATTGTTGAAAATAGCCCTTTCCCAATCCTTGATAGATAAGCTAGTGATGAAATTGCTATGAAGATGGAGATGATAAATGGACAAAATTAGTTCTCCTGAAGAGAGTGACTTTACATGAGTGATTGTGGAGGATTTTCTTGAGGATGAAGCCTGTATTTAAAGATTTTCAAATGCTAAGAATGTTGAAAATGGACCAATGTGGGACTAAAAATAGGCCAATAGGAAGAGGCCACTTGTCATCATGCGAGTGGTTGATGCATGTGCAAGATTTGGGAAATGTACCCAAGAGGGGGGAAATTTGAATTCAAATTGTGAAATAAATGTTGAGTTTGACTTGTGCAAGGGACATGTAAGAGCCATGTAAGAGCTCATAAATGACTTGTTGGATGTACATGTCCACTTGTTTTTGAATTCAAATCCTAGGGAATATTCCATGTTGAGTGAAAATGTTGATTTTAATAAATCAATAAATTGATTTATTGGTGCAAGTGGCTAAATATAGAGAATGCAAGTGGTTAGGATGGGACATGCATTAGATTAGATTTAATCAAGATTAATTAGCTAGGATGATGATTAAGATGTTTTGACCAATTTGACTTGATTTAGGGATTTAAATCAAATCAAAGGGAGATGAATGATGATTTGAGATTTAATTAAATAAATGATTGGCTTATTTAATCAAAGAGGGAATAATAGGCTTAAATTAAATAAAGTTAATTTATTCAATTTAAGTGAATGACCTTAGGAGATTGAAATTGATTTACCCTGATGAATGGACAAGTGATAATTTGATCGAATGCATAATGCTAATTTTACGTGTCTACACTTTGAAGGCCAAAATGAACCATTTTTGGGTCAGTTGGTCACATAGAGCCGTTACAAAGCATCCCAAATGAGGAGTGTAACACCCCTATTGACTCAAGGGTAGGAATATGTTAGGGACAACAACACACCGCGTAGATGTCTGAGCATCACACTTCACCTCCCTGACAAAAATTCTCCCATCCACACACAAAACACGTGCCAAGTGGATGCATTTTAGATGGGTGATGTGGAATTTTTCCTTCAGATTTTATTTTCTAGGGTGAGGGTATGCAAAAATGGAATTTATGAAAGGGGTGCAAATTCACTCCTATACATTTTTCCCCTACTTTAGTGAGCACAAATATCAATGAGCATTTGGTAAAGTAGATAAAAAATTTAGAAATGTATACGTGAAACATCAAGGAAACATATCATAATCTGGTGAACTCAAAAGTGTATGGTAGGCAAAGGACTCCACAGGTACTCTTTATTGAGGAGGTTTGAACAAAAGGAGTCTGTAGCTCCATAGAACTACGAAGTTGCACAAAGTACACCGAGGACTCTTAGACCAATGATGGAAAAATCCCATAGGATGCAAGTGATTCATAGGCCCTTGGACCTGGAAAGAAGGCATTCCCCCAAGTACTCTCTCATGAAGGAAGCCCAATGTAAGGGGACTCCACAAAGTCGGATTGAAAAGCAGCTTCATAGGCACACCTACAAAGTAACATGTTAATCTGTAGATAAAACATGCCAGAGAACAAAAAGAAGCCATGTAGGAAAACAAGCAGACAGTCACACAAAAAATCAAAAAATTGAAAGGCTTTCATAGGGGTCCCTTAGGAACCCTTCAAAAGAAGAGGGGTCAACTCAAGGGATGAGCTATTTGAAAGTGTAAGAATATTTTTTGCAAATCAATCCAACATCAAGGAATCCTTTTGAAAGATGTTCACTTCATCAAGGAATTCTAATGGAAGAAAATGCCCCCTCACGAGGGGAAGGTTGAGGCTTCTCCTGCAATAAAATTTGCTCCCTCCTCATAGGAAATTTCTTCAATTTCTTTCTTTACAAACCCATGATGAAGGAAACACATTCCACTAGGGGTCCATCTTGAGAATGCAATTTTTGAAAAAGGTTTTCAATTTTTTTTGAGAAAATATTTGTTGGAAACAAATGCATTTTCTGAAAATTAGAGTTGATATGGTAGCCCCCCCTTAGGGTGGTGTGTGTTGAACGTAGAGGCACACAACATCCTAAGGAGAGAAAATTAAGAATGAAAAAGTGATGTTGTGGCCCATGGGACATAGTGAGATGTTATTGTGGTGGTGTTGTCACACACACGAGGGACAGCACAAAGGCACCACAACATCACAACTCAAGCAAAGAAGAGAGAAAGATGACAAGACTAAAAAAATAAACAATGAAAACATAGATAGAGGACACTGGGGTGATATGATATTTTAGGGTCAGAGCTGCTCATAAATATATATAAGTATAGTAATAGTATATAGATGAACTATCATCAACCCCTTACTATATCAAATCATATGAAGAATGAATGAGAAGAAAAAAGAAAGAAAGAATTGGGTCAACATGAAAGGGAAGCCTAAATGCCCCCAACACTTTGCATCATCCCCAATTTTCTGAAAATCAAAGCACATAATAGAGGAAGAATGATGCCACAAATAGAGGAAGTTTACAACACATAATCACTCTTGTATCCAAGCACCTATGAGGGTGACAAGGGTCATCCAAGAACACATCACAAAAAACACACACATAATCTAAAGGTAAAGAAGAGGCCCCCCCTAACACTCATCGGCCAAGAGGTCATCCACTTCCCAATCTAGATCATTATACAAGGAAGGCGGATGAGCCTTCAGTGGTGGAATGTTAAGGGGAGGAACTTCTGACCCTCCTGCAACAAGGACCAAGGAAGAAGGCCCTATAAGGTCTTCTCTGCTCGGCTCTTGTGGAGCAATGGTCAATGATTTTGCAAAGATTGTTGACAAGGTCGAGACCTCATCCAAAGAGTTAAACATGCACTTTACAAGAGTTCCATGTGTTACCTCAATGAATGGGGAGGATGGCACCCGAGATTCACTGTTGGGCTCACCGATTGACTCGGGAGCAGTGACAAACTCAGGGGAAGCTGAAACTTGCTCCGTCACTAGGATAGTACAAGCTAGTGCAAGACCACCCTCTAAAGAAGGTGGGTTACTCTTACAACCCCCATTGTTGGAAGGGCCAACCTCCACCTTTTGCTTCATTGGAGGGTGTGAACTCCCCATAGACGAGGCAAGAGGTGCAAAGGAAGAGGAGAAAATTGCAGCAAACACCACCAAGGTGTTCGACCTGTCCATAGGCTTAGGGAATGTCGAGATATCTTGAAGGGACATCAAAAGTGGTAGCTCAATGAAAGGAGTGATAAACACCTACACCTTTTTAGAGTCAGGTGCACTCACACTCACAATGGGAGCCAAAATTAGAATCATATTGATTAAACAAAAATAGAGGGGATGGGAGAGGACACAATAGGAGGCCCTAAAATAGGGGTGGTGTTGATGGTGTTTTCTACACAACAACTTAGACAAGATACAAGTATCCTATCTCTCTTGAAAGGTAAATCTCTATCATCAATCCTCAAGAGATAACCCCAAGGTCTCTAATGTTAGGTCTTGACAATGCATAAACAACTCAGATAATATGTAAAAATGCTGGTAATCACAAGGGGCCTTACAAATGAAAAATGCTGGAAGCATACTTTCATCAGATGCAACAATATGGTGATGCTTTCAATCCTAAAACTAACCTAGATTCAAAATAAATAGCAAAAGAGATAAGGTTTGAGAGAGATCCAACTCTAAACTAAATCCTAAGATCAATCACAATAATGATGAATGTTGCAAATGGATAGATCTCCAATAAAACCAATCTCTGCTTGATCAAGGACAAGCCCACAACTCTGCAGAAATGGTGCAATCTTCTAAGGAAATTGAATATTTTCAGACTATGAATATTCATCCACATACCCAATAATTGGCGCAATGTAAACAAGCATCCATAGTTGAACTTAGCACAAAATAAGGCCTAGACTAACTTTACACAACAAATTACAATCAGCAAATTTCTAAAAGTATGGATTGAAGATCGATCAACATCATTAACATTTCACCATCATTGCAAAAGAACTTAAATCTAACATTTAGCATGTTGGTTGTTAATTTGGAAACAACTAACCAGTAGGTCTGTGCAAACACCTATGAGCTTGCCAAGCTCAATGCCCAAATGTTCGCTAGTCAGATGGCCAACAGACGAGATGCAACACTTGTGGCTGCTATCTCCTTCACTTCGGGCTCTCCAAAACCCAGGGGGTCCCTGAAACAAAGCAGATTCAATCTCCTTGTATGTGATAGAACAAAGTTCATTCAAAGTTGGCAACCTTCGAACAAGCAGTGTATATCACACTAAGAATGATAAAATAGATATAGTGTTACATTAGAATAAAATTGATTAATTAAAAGATTGCTATCTGATTGAGTGACCAGGCTAGTGAAGATATAAAAACCGTCACCAGAGCAGTGCCAATATCCTTGGGCAAGGAGTCATGAAAATGTGCAACAAAAGGGGTATTTAACTCTGGAAATCTAATTCTTTATGAATTTAACCTTATTAACCCATAAACCAGTGATTGAATCTATCAAAATTCTTATCAGATCCCTTAATAATGCATAGAAAACTCTAGATTGATTAATGCAATTTAACTCATTCCTTAAACAAGAGCATCAACCAAAACTAGAAAATGAAATGATCCTTGATCATTTAGTTTCATTAAAATTTCATACACACCATTACAAGGAGAGATTTTTAAATTCAATCAGTCATATTCATGATTTCATTTATATCCAAAAACCTTACATTCAGTGAAGTATGCCCTAGATCCCAAAGATTGACAATAATCTGATTTGCCTTAAGTGTTCTTGCTTCAAACCGAGCCCTAGCTACCCAACCAGAGATAACTGGTTTCCTTTACAATTTTTAAAACTGCCATCAAAAACCCCAAACAAAGTGGAAAGAAGTTACATTTATACAACCAGGGTCACCAGTTAGCATGAGTCTACGTGGACACCAACAGAAACCCTAGCTGACCTCAAAAAACATCAAGCAACTCGGCCACAAACCTCCACCAACCAATCTAAATCATCTTGAAAGCTCCTGTCAGGTGGAACAGGGAGAATGTCACACAACTGGGTTGAAACGAGCAAGTATAGGAATGGGCAGCCATGGGAATCAAACCAGGAAGGTACACAGACCATGCCATCTAGGAAATCCACGGGTGCGACCATCACAAATCCAGAGGCCACAAATGCAAAGGCCATCTGTCTCAACCACCTATCCACCTCAGAGAACCCATTGCCCTAGTTATGCAATTAATTTCATCCTCTGTCGCACCAACTCGCACCAACAATCAAGGCCTAGGACCAAAATGGAGTCACCATGTTGATCCCAAGTGACCATTGCAATCATTTCGAATCACGGACCAAGAGATTGTGTGCATTGAATGCAACACTGGCTCAATTCAAGTTGATTAGGGCATCTGGAAAACCAGTCGGCCAGACATAGCCTAGTCGGCAAGACATCACAAGGGCAGGAAAATGTCACAGCGACAAAAATCCAAAAATTTGTCCAACGACCATGTTGGCAGGACCGAGCACACTCGGTAAGATGTTCCAATGGGGAGAGGCCCATATCGGCGATAGATCACATTGACACCCCAACAAGAAGCACCATCGGCAAGAGAAAGCGGTGTTAGAAAGACATCAGGGTGAAGAAAACATGCCATATTGAACATTGATCATAGTCGGCAAGAGGCTAACAAGTCAGCGAGACACCTTGACAAAGTCCACATAGGATACCATGTGCACCATAGAGTCTGGGAGAGATGGCCGAGTCAGCCAGACATCATGGCGAAGTCACCGCGGCCGAAGGGAGTCATATCGAAGTCATTAAGCACATCGGCCACATAGAAGGAACTCGGGGAGATGTCTTCCTGAAGACCACGCATCATACCGAGGGGGTAGCATAATCGGCGAGACAGGGAAAGTTCGGGGAGACATCTCCCCGACACTATGAACACAAGCCGCTAGGAGGGGGTCTCGGGGAGACATCCCAAAGTCAGGAAGATGTCACCCTGAGAGCCAAAGGTCATTCCAAAGGCACAGTGAGGGGTGAAAAAAGGATTTTGGGGAGACCAAGGGGAGTCAGGAAGACCTCACCCCAAGTGGACTCTGACATACTGAAGGAAAACCCATCAGTAAGACACGAAGGGGTCAGGAAGACATCTCCCTGACACTACCAACATAGGTCGACGGAGAAGAGACCTCAGGGAGACAACACGGGGTCGCCGAGAGGTAATCCCGAGCACCAAAGGTCATGCTGAAGTAGAAGCGGGGCCGGTGAAAGTGGTAACAAGGGGCCAGTAACGAACAAAAAATAGGGCTCGAGGGGACCATAAGTGAAGAGCAAACTGGGTGGACAGGTCACTGAAGAGAAAGAACAAGTGTCCAAAAAGGAAAAAGAACCCACAGACCCAAATGAAGAAAAAGAAACCCCAGCCAGGGTTCAGACCATGAAGGAAATAGGAAGGCGAGATAAAAGGACCAAAGGGAAAAACACCAGAAGAAAATTCCAACATGCTAAGCTCAACCCTTTTGGGAGCCCACTTAACCCACATGCCAAAATGAAAAACACCCCATAGCTAAAGTTTTATCATGAAAAACAAGAGTACACAACTAGACAATGAGAGAACTAGAAATGGCACTAACATAGGCTCCAGTTGGGGGATGTATGCCCCTGGTGGGCATAGCAAGAATTTAGAACATTGGGAGAGCAGACTAGAACAAAAGGAAACCCAAAACTACGAGGAGCTAACCAAACAAGGTTAGCAGACACAGCAAAACAAAATCAACCAGAAAAGAAAAAACCTAACCTAATGTTCATGGAAAAAGAAATTCTTCAGATGAAGCACCACTTTGAGAATTGTCCATGAATAGGCAATTCAAGGGTCACATTGTTCATTGTTTCATTTGATGACACTAGGCCACCAAATGACAAATGAAAGCTAGCATCTGCCTCTATCAAACACAATTCTGCTAAATGACCTGACATTCCCTAACTTGTGCTTGCCTCTGCCAATCTACAATAGTATAAATGAATGCACCTCTGCAAACACAAGTATCTGATTGCCTCTGTGCAAGTGAAAACTTGTTCTTTGTCCAGCCCTATCTTCAACTGGCAACCAGATCAAATAGGTCCCATTATTGCCACCTTTTTGATTCTTTGATTCTGTATCATGTGGCAATACATGTGAATACTGATCAAGACTCCATAAAAACACAGTCCGATCACAATTAGCTACCTGACAAAACATGTTAGTACCTCTCAACAAGCTATCATATTCATCATTATAAACATGTACATGATCCTTATGCATTTGAAAGTTAGGCATACTTTCAAAATGCTGACTGTCATGTGACAAAAGGCCATCATTTTTATCAGTTATATCATCCTGAAGCTGAAAACAACTTGCTTCAGTGCTTTGCATACTGTCACATTCTGTGAAAAATCCATCCAGCTGGCAAAGATAGCACCTACAATCTGCTACATGGTTAGAACTGTTATGCTCATCTTGATCATCTGGCTCACCATCGAAGATAGAACCAGACTCACTTGTGTCATACCTTGCACCCTGCAGGTCCTCATCAGTGTCAAGGTTGATATGAGTTGCCCACAACAACAGAGAGTTGTTGTGTGCACACCTCTGATATTCTATGGTCAATAAATCTGACATTTTCTCAATGCTCAATGGATCACTGCTTTGATCCATTTTCTCAACCATTTCCTCTTCTTGACCTTCACATAGACTAGATGCAACACCAAGTAGCAAACCAGGATATCCCAAGGTATCTTCAAAAAGATAATCCTCATGAGAGTGGAAATCCACATCCTCACAGTCAAACCTAATATCCTCTAGGGCACTCCCTGCATCAGCAACTTCATTTGCCTTCTCATGAAGACTTGTGTCAAGACTGCACTCACTTGTGCACTTGAACTGCTCAACTGTCTCATCACATTGCTGATCACACTTCCCTTCTTCAAAGAACAAGACCAATTGATGTTCCTCTTCAGGTTCTTGGCTTAGGAGACTGAACTTCTGATCTTTGGCTTGGGGCATCACTTCTTCTGACATGTTCCCCTCACTTATTTGCATTGTTGTTTGACTTTCCTCAAGGGGACAGTTGATGTCTTCACCTTGAGAGTCTACACTTTGTGCACAACCATGTTTTGTTGATTCAATCATCCCTATCTAGTCAGGTACTTGATCAAAGCTACGGGGCTTCAGATCTTCCAAGAACATATTCAGCTCAGGTTCATAAATCTCACAGAACAAATCAATGCATTCGGAATCATCAGGTTTAAAATCTTTTGGAATTTCTACCAAGTAGTCCAAAAGTCTTGAGAACAACCTATATGGTGATTCTCCTTCCTTCCTCTTGAGATCATAAAATTTTTGAACCAAAGATTGTTGACCCATTCTGCAATCCCTTTGAGGGCATGGTACAACTTGTCTTCCTTGCATATTTTTACTTCCCATTTCACATGGAAACCCTCATAAACTGATATTCAATCATTACTAACCTCATACAAGGTTCTCAGTTACAACATTCATGAATCCAAAATATTGATTGAATAAAAATGCCCTAAGATTATTAGAGGCACAAAACACACTTCACTAAATGTAATAGACATTACATATTATGCACTTTGAAGTATGTATAAAACTGCTATTATCCTTTCCCTTTGGTAGTGCTAAATCACTAGATAGGGAATCGTCATTTCTTTCTAAAGTGTTCAAAAATATGAAGAATACCTGGCAACGTTGCAGCTCTGGAACATTCTTCAAATCTTCAATGGGTTTACCTTGATAGAGTCGCCACCTCTTTGCAGAGGACAAAACTTCAAATGATATGAAGTTCACTTACATATAAGTCCTTCTCTGAGCTCGTTCCTCTAGCAGAGCACCATAAATATTTCAGGCTGACTACAACAAAACTTTCTCCAGGCCTGAGATTCTTCAAACTTTGAACATAACCAAAATGGCATACAAAGATATGACTCTATTGCACACAATATGACTCATAAGGCCAGATTCAGTTCGCTCCCCAGCGGAGTCGCCATCTTGTTGGCTCCTTTTTCTTGTAACTACGTTTGTCTCCTATTCTACTTATTGAGTAGCCAACTCAATCAAGGGCAGCTTGGAGGACTTGGACCAACTAACAAGATTGACATTAGACCGTCTTTTGCACTTTGGGCTCCTATAGAACCGGGGTGGGTGTACCCACACAATGCCCTCAAATAACACAGAGACATTGCTTTTTATAGCGGATAAGGCGATTGATTCGTTCCCGGTGGGGAGTTACCATCTTGTTGGTTGTTTTCTTTAATGTAAACCAGGTTGGTCTCTATTCTACCCTATGGGTAGCCAACTCCAATCAAGGGCAGCTCACAGGACCTGGACCAATTGACAAGATTCAGTCAAAGACTGAGATCTTCTGCACTTTAGGCTCTTCAGAACCAGGGCAGGTATACCCACACAATGCCTCAAATAAGACTAGACATTACTTTTTATAGTAGATAACTCCTAATGTCAAGTGTTGAGGACCTCAAATGGGGCTAGATTCTCAGTAGCTACACCTTGAAGCAACTAGGAGGCAGGACACAAACTAAACAAAAGATATTCAATGATTTGTAGATTAAAAGGTTTCTGAGAGGAACTAGGCTGCAAACAGATCAGTGCCTAATCTAGGGTCATGGAGTCACACACAAAAGATGGAATTCATCTACAAATAGGACTCAATCAGTGGATTTTGTTTTGCTAATGCCTTACATCAGCTATCAGTGCCTTACACTGACAATCCAGCTCTTGTATCAACTAGACTATTCTTACCAAATCCAACCTGCAAACAGGTAATCACTGCTATCTATTCAAAGGATTTAACTGCTTCCTTGAAGCAGACCTATCAACAAATAACATAGTCCCATGAAGTATGAGAAGATGAACAAAAACACCTTATGCATTTATTCAAATGATTAAAAGCCTACAAATGTGGAGACAATCTGATGATATGCATGAAAGATAAGCATCTTCATGTATTCCTACTTAATTGATTGCATTTACAGAGGAATTCAACATTATAGTTTACAGACTCAAAAATGACCTAAGACCAAACCCTAATCTATCCCAGGCTAATCCCAGAACTCAGAAAAATGGAACTGAACCAAGGGAACCAAACCCAAGGGACTGAACCCTTCACACTGGCCATGAAATCTCCCTTTATAGGAATAGGGAGAGCAATAAGAAACTGGCCAGGTGACTTTACATGTCATCAAGTGACTAGGACAAATTCTAAACAGCATGCAAGTTGAGTCACCAGTCCACCACCAACATCAAGACTACATTGAATGTTCACATTTGAAAGTGAATCCACGAGAAAGCTCGATGCAGATCTGATCAGGTCAAATTAGGTAGGACAGACATGGGCGACCCTAGCGACCAGAACAAGTCTGTCAGCCAACATCAAATCAGCCCAAGAATCCACGCGCCCATACCTCTGAACATGCCATCCTGTTCTCAGATTCACCATGAATGCAAATTCGATGGATCCAGCGACCCTC
>VDFB02078078.1:0-11528 GCA_007258455.2 Sequoia sempervirens
CCCGAAACCCCAAACAAAACATTTAAATAAATACAATTTAAAAAAAAAAAAACAAACAAAACCTTGGGTTTTTAGAAAATTTTGACATAAACAAAAAAAATGAAAATACATGAGTATGAAATACGATTTCCAGAACAAGTTTAAAAGCTCGTGCTACAGTCGTACGGCACGGCCGACGCATGATTAATTAACAATATAAACCAAATATAAATATAAATAGTGTGACAGTCGTACGCACGGCCGACGAAAGTTTCAATTTTCGTTTTCAAAACAAAAATAAATATTTTTAAACAATGATTTCAATAAAAACTTTTAAACAAACGATTTCAATCAATATTTTTATTTTATAAAATACGGGCAATGAAAACATAAACTCATAAATTCGTTTATTTTCATTTCGATTTAACAGTCGAACACGGAAAAAATGTATATTTCAAATCTATTGATATAAATTGATATGAACAAATAAATATAAATATATATATATAGATTTAATTATTTGAATATATTGAAGAAAAGTACAGAGATTAAAATAGAGGCAACAGTATAAAATAAAGAGCAGAGAATCCTCATATATAAATACAATATATATTTCTAAACCCTCAGATGCATTTTTTTTAATAAGGAAATCATTTGTCTTTAATAAACTATTATAGATAAATTGTATATTTCAGAAGCTATAGGTTCATGATTTGACAGAATGGAGACAGTTCTATTGTTTTCTTCCTTCTTTAAAATTTTAGACTAATATTTTGCACTAGTTTTCAGTTCAAACAATAGTTTTCTATAATCACAAAAATCATTTTTAATAAAGTTTATTTTCCTTTTTTTTTTTTGAAGCAACAGATAACAGAAAAGGGTACGAGAAGAAGACAACGAGAGGAACCTGGAGTCCAATACAAATCTGACGATGCCTACTTGACTCCGATGCCCTCGAATTCGATTCCAATCCTTAGTCCAGAACGAACTCAACAATCACTTGAGCACTTCAACCTTCTGTTCTTCTCTGTGTGTGTGTGAGAACCTCTAAAATTCATAATAATATAAAAATATATTCCCATTTCCTCAAAAACTCTCAAAAATCCAAAAATAAAAGAAAATCAATTCTTTAAAACTAGCTTTTTCCCAGATCCCCCATTCCTATTGGCTCACACAGTCTTTTTATTCTTTTATTTGTTTTATTGCTTTAATTTCTATTTTACCACTTTCTTGCACAACACATTACCTATTTAATTTAAATAAATCATTTTAATAATTATCCTCCACCAGATAATTAATTAAAATAATTAAAACACATTTAATATATAATTACCATTTAATTGTAATATGTGGTTTTCAAAATAATTAAATCATTTAAATATTCGAATATAATTTAAATCTAACATTAAAACAACTAATTACTTCCATCATCAAAATCGATTACACCACAACAAATAACGTACCAACATTAAAATAAACAATTATTATCCACATTCAATTAACTAAATCACAACCTATTAAATACTCACATTAATAAAATACGACATACACAACACAAACCACAATGACGACAATTACAGAAATGTACAATACCAATCAACGAGACGACCTGACATCATGGGACGGGAGGACTTCATCGTCACCTCAGTATCAACATTTAACCGTTGGGCTATTGGTGCTCGCCCTGTCCTGCCGAAGCAGGTGGAATCGAGACTTGTACCTGCAATCCTGCATACAAACGAAGTTGTGTACATGTGCATATATACATATATATATAAATCAAAACATTAAATTAAAGTACTGCATTGTGCGAAGGAATCGCAACATAGCAGGGCACTCGCGAACGAGTGATGCCATATTGTCCTTCATCACACCTATTCTAATAATTATAATATAACCAATAAATCAACATTTCTAACTAGCAATCATCTCATAACATATCTAATTAAATCACTGCATCATATCATAATTATGAAAATGAACTAACATCTAACCAACCACAATGTCAAATGAAATAATCAATCCTCAAGTGCATAAACATAATCACCAACAGTCTACTAATGGAATACAACATCATCAAATGTCTAACTATCCAACTCAAACAATATCATCATCGTCACAAGTAGCAAACAACCGCATTGAAAAATACTAAATCCTACCAGTAAGAGGAGGGGTATTACAAAGTTGCCCCTCTATAAATTATTTTATAAAATTAGTATGACTACTTTTAATTCAAAACAAATAAAATAAAATAAAAGAATGCTTGGTTTTAATCTAAAACAAAGAGAAATAAAAAAGCAGGCATACATGTTGAAACAACAAACTTATTATTTTACATAGGTCTGAATAATGTAGATCTTTTTGATTTGCAAAGCATACAACACATTTAAAGTTTTGAAAGTTATAAATATTTGGGAATTTTAATTGTCAATAAAATAGACAATGAGCTTCAATAGAAAAAGAAAATCAAATGGGAACCCTACAATATAAAAAATAGATCGTCTACCAAACAAAATAAGATCATCCTTCCAACAATTTTCATGATATTTCCTCTTCATCCCTCCTCCTCTTCCATCTTACAACCAAATGAAAAGGATCAAATGAAAAGAGAATTTATTAACAAGTCATTCTTAAGGATTAGGGTTTTCACTTGTAACCCTATGATCTAAAGATGGAGGTTTAAACTCATCCAATGGATGAGATTAAGTGCTCATTCCACTACCCTTTTGTTTATCTCAAAACCTTATTTAATATAATCTAATTTAACATAAGGGTGATTAA
Source organism: Sequoia sempervirens (assembly GCA_007258455.2). Lineage (NCBI taxonomy): Eukaryota > Viridiplantae > Streptophyta > Pinopsida > Cupressales > Cupressaceae > Sequoia > Sequoia sempervirens. The sequence continues at coordinate 2,761 of VDFB02078078.1, forward strand.
GTTCATGGTGGGGGCTATGGTGTTAGGACCCTGATTTAATGACAACTTAAAAGGCTTTTATAATTAAATATTATATTACCACTTTATTTTAAAGTTTCAAAATTGTAAAGTGGAGATCTAAAATCCTATTATAAAATAAATGAGTTGTTTTAAAATTATTTTAGTGCAAATTAAATATATAAATTTTTAGGTATGGGTTAATTTTAGACAAGCTATAAAGGTGTGAAAGAACTTATTTTAAAATTATTTTAGCAAATTAATGAAACTTAAATACAAAGTTTAGGATTCATTATTTAAATATTGAGTAAATTATTGTTTAAAATTGTATAGTGATTATTTAAAAATGGCTTTTGTCAAATCATTTCACTTTGTTAAATATGTTTCAACCTAGACAAAGATAGGTTATCAATTTAAATAAGAAATTATATTCCTCAATTAACATCAAGGCCCTAGTTAAAAATTGTTCACATTAATAAATTGGCATAAATGTTTATGTTATGAATATAGATTAAGAGGGGATTTGGTTTAAAGGTTCGAATTTAGGAAATTATTATTTAGTAAATTTTATTATTAAATCTATCCAATCAAGTGCAACTTAAATATAAATCATTATTTGGCTCAATTAAGTTATGTGTATACAATATTTCTATAATGTTAGATTTGGATAATTTTACCATTCTCAACCATGCTCCTACCCAATCAAAGTGTTAACAATGTAGGTTAAATATTTATTATTGATTATTAATAGCATATGATTAATGAAATGTATGCATAATAATTATTTCACATTAACATTATTTTTTAAGGCTTATATAAGAAATGTTGGGTAACACCCCTCCATTTTGGATATTTGGTTCGGCAAGGTTCCTTGCATGTCTGATTATGCTTATGATGTGACTGTGAACTTGGTGATTATTTAATCATTAACTATTTAGTGATGCGCATGTTATATTATAAGGTGATGATTGTGTATGAACATGCTTTGACTTTGGAGCTTGATTACTTGTGATCATGATTGATTAAATGATGTGGAAGCTATATGTTGATGTGATGTTCTTTTATTCTGATGTTATCTTATGACATGATTTGGAGTAACTTAGAAGATATCTGATTAAATGATGTTGTATGCTATTGATCATATCTTTGATGTTAAATGCGTCAGTCAGTGATATTGTATTGGTGAAAGGGATGGATTGTATCACTCGTTTGCGAGCGCCCTACAATCCTGAGATTCCCTCTTCACGGTGTGTTTGATCATAATATACATATATATTTTGCACGTTCGACATGTTCTTTGTTGCAGGTTGCAGGTACACGACATCAACTCCACCTGGCTTCACAGGTTTGAGCATGTCCATTTACCAACGGTAATTGATTGGGAGATAGTAGCTAGGTTTTCTGAGCCAAGTCGTCACCCTAGTCATAGCGTGTTAGCAGGTTGTTGTCAGGGTCAGTTTCCCCTTGAGTGTTTATTTAATTTCAAGTTTAAAGTTTATTAAATGACTTGCGTAGTTTAATTGATGATTAAATGTGTTTAGTTGCAATGTTGAAATGTGATTTATTTTATTGAATTATTTGATGAAATTAATAAAATAATGATTGAGTTATTGATTGATTTGATTAATTAATAAACTAGATTTAGTTTATTAAATAATTAGATTAATAGTGGATATAGTCTAAAAGATGATTTAATCTATTTAGTTTCGATAATTAAATGCAATTTATCTCGTTTGTTAATTGGATTTAAATTAATTAAATAATTCTTTAGTTACTATGGAATTGATTTATTTAATTAATTAGATTGAGTTATAAATTAATTTGTTTATTAATGAATAAATTTGAATAAAGGAATTATATTGTCTTTATTGAATATTTGATTTAAATTATAAAGGTAATGGAAATCATAATAAAGTTTTGATTTAAATGCAATTATGTATTTACATGAAATTGTAATTGAAATTAAAAGTATTTTTGTGAATTTAAAAATGGAATAGTTTTAAAATGAATTTTTTTAAAAAATTAGATAGTGGGAATTTTAGGGTTTTCTTTGACCAAATTGAATAAAAACCCTATTTTTGAAAAGAAAGGTCTCTCATGAATTGGAAGCTTGAAAATTGGGGAAAATTTGGTGGGCTATGGTTTTTGCTTGAAATTTTGAAGGAGATGGAGGCTTTGTTGGAGTTGGATTCAATGGGAGGGTTGGAGAACACCATGGTTGAAGGCTTCAAATCTTGGGGAAAACAAAATCAGGTTCTTTTCTTCTTGTTTTGTTTTTTTTTTAAAATAGATCAAATCCTCATCTTACTATTTGAAATCTTTGTAATATTGTTTGAAATTCAACAAAACCCATGGAAATTAGATGTTAAATTGGCAATAGAAAACTTAGAGGAATTCAAATGAAGAATTTTAACTTCTTGAACAAATTGGGGAAACCCAGGAAAAATTTATCATGTTTTTATGTTCTAAATTTCTTCCTCTCATTCTGCTCCTCAAAAAATTCTGCCAATCTAACTGTGTTTATAGAAATAAGTGTATATATATATATATATATTTTGATATATACATATATATATACATACATATATATATCATATATATGTCTTTTGTTTTGGTTCCAGTGCTTTAAAACTGTCAAAATGCATCAGAGAATCTTTTTAAGAAAAAAATGAAATAAAAAAATTAAAAAATTAGGGGTTTTGGGGCCTTACGGTAGCCCAATGGAAGCCTTTGTGGTGGCCATGCCCAGGCCCACATAGGCGCGTCCCCATGAGGCAGGTGGTTAGGCTGACCGCAGTGAACCCTATGGGCCAATAGCCCACACAGGTTTGACCTGTTTGGGCCATGTGACCAGGGAATTAGGGCTTCGACCCATTTAACAAAAAAAAAAGAAAATTCATTTTTTTTTAAGTTTTATTTTTATTTATTATTTTTAATAAAAGTTTATATTATATTTTATATATAATATTTAATATTATATATATATTTATTATTAAATATTAATATTATATATTTAATATTTAATATTTAATATTATATATATTTAATATTATATATAAAAGATTTAATATAATATAAGTGATGTGTAATATTACTTAATTGGGCTTTAAATAATTTATTATCATGCAAATAAAATTATATTTTATTTGACATATTAAATGAAGTTAAATGTTAAATCAAAATTTTAAATTGATTATGAGATAAATGTAGTTAAAGAAAGTTGATATTTTAGTGAAATTTAATATAGTTTATGACAAGATATTTTAGTCGAAATAAGTTTTAATATAATTAAATGATCGATCTATGTTGAAACAAGATTTAAATTATTTTAAATAAATGTTTATTTATTAAATGTTTCAAATTTGAGGATATAGTAACTTAGAGTAAATTAATCGATTTATTTGCTAAACAAATGACTTCGTTTCTTTACGTATCTGATTATGTTTTCAATTATGATATAAGATTTAATAAATGATTTATTTCAGTCAAATGACCTTATTTATTAAAATCGTTTGAATATGGAATTTAATTGTGAAACTAAGAGATAATGGAAGATTTATCTTACTCAAATGTTTAATAATTAAATTGTTTGATTATGGAACATAATGGTGGGACTTAGAGTTAATGCATGATTATTTTAGTCAGATGTCTTTACTTATCAAATGTTTGACTTAATTATAATTTGATTTTGATTATTGTGGAAATTGAGACAAATGGAGTTAAAAGGATAGATTTAAATATAGATTATCCGAAGATGACTTTTGGTTACGTAATAAAAGAAAAGGAAGATTTTATATTCGAATGAATTATTTTGAATGTTGAATCTTAATAGTCAAATGTTTTATTTTAAAAAAAGTAGTTTTTTAAAAAAATGATCAAGTGTTTTCATTTTCAAAGGTTGATTTTATTAATAAATGTGATTGAGAAACGAAATATAATTATTGGTTTAAACTCCTTAAGTGGTCAACATGCTTAACTCACTATTAGGTATATACGTTTTGGAATATAATTGAATTCAAGTAGAGATAAGATTTAGTTGATTTGTTTAATGCTAAGTTGAAATCAAGACTGAATTATTTAATCTAAAGGTTTATTTTTTCAAGATGCTTAATTATAGAATATGATTGCGGAACTGAGAGTAAAGGATGAACTTATTAATTAACCTAAATGATTTATTGATCAAGTGATTTATCTATAGTAAGTGATCATGAAACTTAGAGAGAATGGTTGATTTAAATTTTAAACCAGATAGCTGCATTATTAAAGTGTTTTGATTATGAATATGGTATGAAATTTAGAGTAAATGATCTGTTCTTTAAATATTTCAATGTTGTGAAAAGAAATGGGATCAATTGATTGGATAAATGCAAGTCATGAAAATTGTGTTTGACTGGATTTAGGAAATTCGAACCTTAGCTTATCTAATTGTCTAAAATGCTTTTAGTGTTTGATTGTTCATCTTTGATGTTGTGGAATTAGAGTGAATGTTATGTAAGTCTTCGAGTGTGTTATCTTGAAACGATGTTATGCATCATGTGTTTGTTATTGTTTTAATTGGGAAGTGCTTGGGTTAGGTTTCAGTGGAAACCTGGTTCTTCGTACGGGTGGTGTGACCTTGTGTTTAAAGGTTGAGTCTTGTTTTTAGTTCGGTATGTGGGTCATCATTATGTTATTCAACCTTGTGTTAGTCTTGGGTAGTGCACGCTTTGGATTCAGTTTTGTACATCTGTAGTGATGTGTTACCTGCTGAGGTGTTTGGTTATTTGTGATTAGTGTTAGTGCATTATCTACCCTTGGCATGTGGTTAAGTTATGTGTTGTTGATAGGGGAGTGGCTTTCAACGAGTGTCGGGCCCAAAGTGGTTCCAGGATAACTCGTGTGAGAGTCAGTTAACTAAGTGAAAATTAAAATCATATTTTTAGAAAATATAATGATTTAAGCCTTAAAAGTTCTATTTTAAGGATTCAAATTGGAAAAGGGTTTAATCAAATCACCTTAGATCAAACCCTTGGATGGAACCTCGCTAGTTTTTAAACCATACCTATAAATCGTCTCTCCTTTACACCTATCAAGATACTGATAAAAAATCACTTTTGATTTGGCTTTTGGGGGATAAAATGAATTCATTTAAAATTTATTTCAAATGATTATGGTATTCCTCAGAACAAGCTATCCAATGAATATAATTTTAATATGTTTTGGATTTGTTATGTATTTGTTTTTTAAGTTTTATTAAACATAGGTTTTTCATCGAAAATGAATTTCTTTGTTCTTCACATGTGAAAAAATAGAAGATTATCAAAAAAATTAGAAAATATGAGTGCACGGATATTGAAGTCCTTGATCCAACAAATAAATAAATAAAATAGAGATTTGACATATGCAAAAAAGTTCACGTTATCACGGTGTGTAATGAATTGTAATTAGTTTGACTTTGAAACTTGATTAAGGAAAAAATATTCAATAAAAACTATCTAACCAAATTGGGAAGCACTAGATATCCGAGTTAAAAGTAAATTTGAAATAATTAGAATTTTATCCTTCATGGAAAAAAGTTATCGTTGGGGGTTGGGGCCTAGCTCGTTTGTGAAATCTTTCTGTTAGGGAGGTTAGTCACCGAGGTCAAGTCCTCCCCACCCGTGTTACCCGAGAGGGTGTGTCGTTGACGCCGCCCGTCCCGTTAAAAAAGTTTACCGAGGTGCACTGGAGTTTATAGGGGAGTCATGCTACTCGATTCTGCCTTAGTCTAAAAAAAAAAAGTTATGCCTTATGCGATTGTCGTCACTTTAAAATGTTGTTGTTTACGAAAAAATCAATTTTTCATGGGAGATGGAAAAAGAAGTGCAATTTGATTCCAAAATTTTTGAAAAAATATTTTTAGAATCTGAGACTAAATTTGATGAGACTCTGGTTGCACCATCTTCAAATTCCTCCTGAGTTTAAAATTTGCTATAGGTGCGAATGTGAAGATTAGGTTAAAATAATAATTCGGTGTCCAATTTGGCCAAAAATTGTAAGCCACTATTATGCAGGATCACCTTAGGGATAGAGTAGCTTGAACATTAATAAGATAATTTAGCCTCACTCATTTGAAGCAAGGGCTTATGCGAGACTTGAGATGAGTCGGGAAGGCTGAATGGCAGATCGTTATCTAGATCTTTAGGAGAGATAATTGATTCCCACTTTGAGGTGTGCATGTGGGGGGCCGGGACCTAGGAAGACTTGCCAGGAGATCCCATGCAGCCTTTGCGATGACACTCCTCCTATGATAGCAGCCGGTATGGTGTTGTACCGTTGGTTTATTTGGTATAGTGATTGTACTCGATTTTGTTCTCTGGAAGCAAATGTGTAACCATGATATTAAGTGTTGTGGTATATATTCTTGTTTGTAGTTCAGTTTTTGTGTTACCCTATGTCTAGTGGTAGATGGTCTTATCTAGGAAATCCTTGTTACTATCTCCTAGCATGGAGGGAGTGGGGCCTTTGGGTTCCACGTGGTCGGGTGGCGTGCATCTTAATCCGTTGGTGCTTCTTCTTGTTCGTGTGGTCGTGATTTCCAACTGGAAAGCTCGTGGGAATCAGTTTCTTCTCATGCCTCGTTCTCTCAGTTCTTATTGTATTTTATTACCCCTCAGTTGTTATCGAGGTGGAATTGTATTATGTAATCATATTTGTTGGACTTGCCTCATTCGGGGAATGAGTATTGTAATCTTATTGTAAATCATGTTATTGGGAGATGGCATTTATGTATTGTAATTTATGTATATGGCATGTATGTAATCTCTTAATTACGTAAGTGATTAATGTTTTTGGTTTCAATTGATGTTAATTGTTGTTTGGGTTTTAAAGTAATCTTTGTCACCAAGTGGCCTTAGGGTTGTTGGAAATGTGTATCATCTTACATGTTATTGGTACTTTAAAATAATAATAATAATAATAATAATAATAATTGATGCGTTTAAATAGTAAATTGCAACTTCCTCTAGGGTTGTGTGAATTTTATGTTGGGTATCTTAGAAAGAAAATATTGAACACAATAGACAATTTCAATTTAGCAAAACTATTTCAAAGGAAAATTTGAGTATATCTAGGTATCCTTACCTAGTTAATTCATGAGGTGAAGCATTTTAACATTTGAAAGAGTAAAGAAAACTAACTTAGGAATTTCATTAAGATAATTTGATGGGAAATTGAAAAGTCATATTCAAATATTATTGTTATCAAAGCTTTTAATCTTAATCCATGTGAGTGTCAAAATAACTATATTAGGGTCAACTATTCTACAGTTTAATAAAATTGACCACGTTGAAGTAACTAAGATATATGGTTCAAGTTAAGAAATATGTAATTGGTGGTAATATTAATAACAATGTAATCTTATCAAGACATTTAAAAAATTTAAAGTCGATCCTCTATAAAAATTGATTATAGGAGTCAGTCAACAAGGAATTATAATTAATTAAACTATGTGTCATTCCTTGTTTCAAGATAATAAATTATAAAATAATTATATTTAGTCATGTCATGCAATGGTGGCATTGTGTTTTGGTGTTAGATTTTGAACTTACGTTATTTTAAAAAAAGTTGTTATGGTTGTGTTAGAGCCACATTAAAATGTGGGTATGATATTTGGTATCTAAGCCTAGGTTAAAAAACCAGGTACTTTAGGAATGAGATGGGTCTTAGCTATTATGTATGTTGAAAAACATGTGAAACTCCTTATAAAAAAAAATTTCCAAATTTGAAAAGAAACTTAGTAATTTTTTTGGGTTTACCTTACATCAAAATTTTGTAATCTAATATCAATTAACCCCCTTATATTTGGAATTTATTAAAAGCATTTGTTAGTCAAATTTAGCCCTTTGAGGTATTAAAATAATGATTATCAACTAGGAGGAACATTTAATTGTGATGATCAAGCCCAACAAGAGCATCACAATTATATAGACGATGTGAATATCGAGGAAAGATGTTGGTTCAATTAACAAGTGTTACTAAACCAAACCTTTAACTATTTGATACTCCTTATTCTAAACCTTAAAAGGTAGATGTTATTTGTTAATTATGGGTATTAGGATTCTAATGAGCTAGTGAATTAATGTAAATTAATTTAATACCTATGATTAAAGAAAGCATTTTTTTCAACCTCGCAACCATAGTCCTTGGAAGGGCATTAATAACATGGATAGATAATTTGGTTTATTTTGATTATCATGAATGATGAAGTATAACCTAGAATAATTAAATAAATTATTGTTGATTGTATAGTTTAAATTTAGAAAAAAAAAAATAATTTCTTTAACCTTAGGAAACATAGTGAATTGTTTGAATATTAATAATAAATTCCCCCTGGTGAACCTTGCGCAAGGTTAATCTGAAATTCATAGTTAAGTTTAATTAAAAAAGATGATAATGGGTTTAATGATTAAGTTGGAGGCAATGCAATTAACTAAATGATATTAGCTCAAACTATGAATATTTTAATAAGAATTTTCCATAATACCCTTGAGTAACCTTGAAAAGACATGATTATTCAACCCATAATATATGCCTAGCATGTTTTAACCATGGTGGCTTTGGGGATGATTTTAATAAGTTCACTTATGAATAAACTATGTGATTGATCAAGTGTACCACACTAGAAACCATTTTTATTTTATCATGTGTGCATCTTGAACACTTCTAGTTCTAACTATAAAATTGGTAAAATGAAAATTGAGGACGTCACTTTTTCAAGTACTTAATCCTTGGTTTTATGTAATGATAATTAA
>VDFB02078079.1:0-24059 GCA_007258455.2 Sequoia sempervirens
TCTAATTTCAAGTATTTTTTAACTACATAATAAAATAATATATGTGGTCACATATGTATGAAGCATATAAAGATTAGTTAGAAGATCATAAAAATGGTGAAGTGGTTCTAAGTATTTGGGAGTAGTCTAAAGTTTGATGTATCAAAGTCTAAAAGCTCAATCATTGGTTTATTTTTGTAATCCTTCAAAAAATAACAAATTTTATTATTTGAGGAATCTTGATTAATAATAAAATATTAATAAAATAGATTTAATATGTTTATATTATAAATTTAATTTAATAAAACTAGCATTATGTATCTTTAGAAAAATTATGTAAATTATGCCTAGAGATATCATTCTTAAGGTGCCTACATTTTACTAGATTTGTGATTTAAGTGGAATAGGTATCCAAAAAATATATCTCTTAACATCTTTTATATATTCTTTTCTAGAAAGAGGAATGCTAGTTTATATACAGGTATTTAAAAGACACCCAAATATATCAACCTCCAAGTGCTTATATTGAATTTGTTATTTTAACTTTTACTTAGAATTATTTTATTTGAGAAAAAAATTACTTTATTTTAATTTAAGGGATATTTTATTTTTTAATAGCAATGCAATAAATCATAGAAACCATAAATTTTACTTCAAAAATTATTTTATTTTCTATATAATTATCATTCTTAATATCTAAACTACTAAATAGATCCATGACCACATAAATAGGTAAGTAGATAGATAAGAAAAGACATACAATGTTTATTTTAAAATTTATTCACAAACTATTTTTACTTTTATTTTAGAAATTACTAAAAAAAATATTTGAAGAATTTTTTAATGAATAGTATCTATATTACCATATATAAAATGGTGTTACACTTATTCAAAAAAAAAAATTGGTGGAAAAATTCACACCTCAAAATTCTAAACGAGGCCAAACACATAAAAGCACAAGTACAAGCAACCACTAAGAGACAAGAGCATAAGGATTAGGAGGAGGAGATGGTGTTGAACACACCTGGAGACTAAGAGGGAGGGCTGAATCAATCTATACAAAATCCCTTTTGAAACAAGATTTATTTAACACAATACAAACATTAAATCCTTAAGTAGATTAGCGGCAAAGAAAGATGTAGCAGTTTAAACCTTTAACCAATTCAGCAACTATCAACAATGAGAGATACAACAATCCTATCCTTAACCAGAATAGTAGCAAAGATAAAAGAAACAAGAACACACATCCACAAGATGACACCAAATTTACGTGGAAAACCCAATGAGGGAAAAACTACTGAGTTAACTCACAATATAAAAGCTCACTGCCAAAAAGGACTTGCAAACTAAGGCTCACTACCTTAGCATAAGATACAAAGGACTTGCAGGACTAAAACAAACACAACTCCAAATGCAAGATACAAGGACCTGATGAGATTCACTATCTCAGAGTAGGATACAGAAATTTTATGAGAATTATAATATTTATCAACATAACACTCTACTGACTAAGGAATTGTAGAACATCTGGTCTTTCCTTTTCACAATGTACAATTGACAAAGAAGACAGATTACTCTTTTAGGTTTGGTACTTTGGTTATATGTCTTGTGATGTATTTTTTAAATTTCTTACCACTGAACAACAATGTAATATGGGAAGAGAGTGAACTAGTTTGCAAGCATATTTACATACATTCTAGCAATTTGGCAAATTGTGATCAAGAATATGAAAGTTTCTTTAAAGGTTTTCTAGGAAAGTTTGGCTCAATTGGTATTCCCCTTCTGGTAAGGGCACTTGAAGTTGGTTCCTCCTCTGGTGAGATGGAGAGAAAGAAGAAAAGAGCAAAATAAATTGATGTTTTTACTCCACCGGCATGCAAGACTCCAAGATTTGAAGGGCAAGGAAAAGAACAGGTGATTGTGGACATACCAGACGAGGAATCTGATAAGGAAACTAAGGACACCCAAAGAAAAGAATTGGAAACAGTCAAACTAGAACAAGAAAAGGAAATGATAGAAGAAAGTGAAGAAAAAGGTGATTTAACCAAAGAAGAGCTATTGCAGCTTATTCATGAGGAAGATGGAATGCAGAAAATTGCAAACATATGGTCTATCAAACCTTCATATGAGAAGGACATTATTTTAAACATATTAAGTGCTCATCTTGTGCACAACCATATTAAATTAGAGAGTTTATAGAATATGTTGCCAGAAGAGATGATTGAATGCATCGAGGAAATCATGAACTCTAAGTCTTAGAACAAGGAAGAAGAAGAAGTAATTCTACACCTGAAGAAGCAGTACATATTATCACTCACCAAGCTAAAAAGGCACATGAATTAGCTAAGGCAATGCATAAACACAGTAAATAGCATCTATAACTATTTTCTTCAATGGCCTCATGTAATCGGCAAATACAAAGAAAAGTTCAAACAAATTGAAATAGAGTTTAGTAGTATTGGACAAGATTTTAACATGTTTCAGGATCAAGATGGTGCAATTAAGAAAAGGATTCAAGAATTACAGACAGAGCATACAAATGTTCAAAACACCAGAAACAGGATTGTTGACACCTTTTGGAAAGTGAAGGACATAACAGAATGCATACTGGAACAATTGATTGAGATACTGAGGAAAGGAGAGATATTAGAAGAAGCTATCACCATGCTGGAATCCCTCATCAAGATTATCAACTGGACATCTGAAAACAATAGCATGATCATAATCTCTAGGATTGCAGTAGAAGCATGGAAGAAGTTTCTTCCGGAGATGAAGGAAAAATACAAAATAATTTTCTAACACAAGTAGTGGTTGTATTTCTTCAAAAAAATTGAACCAGTTTTTAAATAAGTTTTTGGTTACACTACAAAAGGGATTACTGTAGGAAAAAAAAATTGGTTTGTCATTGATGTCAAAAGGGGCGAGAGAGTAGTGAAAATTTCCTTATCAAATTCAAGGGGAGTTGTGTCAACTATGACTTTTTGAAGTCTTGAAGGATTGCAGTATGTTGGTTCTAACACTTAAGTCATTTTTCACTAAGTGTTGCCATCAATGCCAAAGGGGGAGATTGTTGGCATATGGCTTCTAGTGTTGTCATTGATGGCAACCTAAGTCATTGATCTGGTCCACACTTTAGTATTTGTCCATACCAGAAGACAGGATGAAGAATAGGGTATCCAAATGAAGTTGAGTTTGTCGATCCATATGCATTACCAGATTATCAGTTTGGGTTGTGGATCTCAGGGAAGGTCGTTGGGTATCTAGAATATCTTATTCTCAAGTTATTTGTTGTCGCATCAATTGGTGTACGAGTTAGGAGATCCAGTTGATTGATTTTTTTGTTTAACAGTGCTAGAAGGCTGACTAAGTGAATGTGGCATGTTACAGATGTTCGAGGAAAAATTGTTTGAAGTATTTTTGGGTTTGAGGATTTTGTTTTGGTTCCTCTCTATGTTGTGGCCAACTTTAGATGGTGCGTATTGAAAATTATTTGAGATTTGGGCCGACAGTTTGGAAAATATTTTATGTTTTGTTGAAGCCGACTTGTAGCAATTAAATCTTTTGTTGCGGATATATATAAGCGATCATTTATACCATTTTGGTATGTGAATTGTGTGTACGAAGTATGTTACAAATTTCAGAAGGATAGTAGAGCAATTATGCATAGTTTCACTTGTGCATAAAATGATTTGTGATGCGAATGAAATCAAACATAGCAAAAGAGCATAATCAAACAAGCAGGTCAAGAATGTGACTGATGAGCTTAACCAGGACTGTAATCAGGCATTAGTAGATGTTATTCTCTCAATTCAAATCTTCTGGATGTAATTCAAATCCTTTGTGAGACAGTGAGTCTTCTTTTTGTAACTGAGCAGTGAGATCTAGGCAGTGCGCCTAAATGCATGTGCATTCCCCATTCGTAAAACACTTATTTTTGAGTACTCAAATTGTGGATTGACCTCCACCATGGTTTTTCCCCTAACAAGGTTTCCATGTGAAAATCCTTTTTTTATGGTGTTGTGGATGATTGCTTTATGTGCTTGCATCTTTCTTTAGGTTCAATGTTGTATGTGGTTTAAAGATCAAATTAATAAAGTTAAATTTTGTAGAACACTGATTCACCCCCCCCCCCCTCTCAGCATTCCTTGATTCCAACAAGGTCACCAAGTAGTATAGCTCATGCAAGGGATAAACCAAAGAAAGTGAAATGAACACAATATCCTATGCTTACAGTTACACTTGAAATGAAAGAAATTGAGATAAGAATTTTGCAAACTGTAATAGAAAACTAACATGAGCAAATAGAAGCATAGAAAAGCAATTTCAAATCCTAAAAATTGGAAATTCAAATTCAACAAGGACTAAGATGGCAGTAAGGGTGTCTTGGTCCTACTAAGGGAATTCTGAGGTTCCAAAGACTAGAATAGGAAGTAAACAACACAGACAATGTTCTGAGCCAAAAACCCACAGAGGGACAAAGATGCTAGTAAGGGCATTTTAGTCCTAGTAAAGTTTTTTTAGAAAAATAGCAAAATCTGGATTGTTTATAGTGTTCCCAAGTTGCCTATCCAAGGACCTAATGTTGAGAAATAGAAAACTGTGCAAATGAATGCAAAAAAAAGTGACTAATGACAAGCAATTGGATGCAAACTTGAATGCATTTTTTTTTCAATTTTGAATGCAATAACAATGTTCCTAAATGCAATTAGATGATTGACAATGCACTTTTCAATTTTTCAATGAGATAAAATGATGCAAGAAAGCAAAAATGCAACCTATATGCACTTTCACTAATGCAAATATGAGAAACCCTAGATGCACATTCACTAATGCAAGATGCAATGCAAGAATGAATGCAACCTAGATCTAGGATCTTAATGAACTCCAAATCAGAAAAATGAATGTTCTAAAATGTCAAGTTCACCAAAATGAACAATATTGGGAAAGGGTGCTTTATAACCTAGGTCATAGAACACCACTTTTCTCCTATTGTCACTCAAAGATGTCCTAGGATCCCAAATTCGATTAACTATCAACACAAAGGTGAGTCAATTCTCAACAAAGAAGACCTAGGAGGGGGTTCTTTAAGCTTTAACAGATTCACCACCAAGAAAAAGCTTGGAAAAGACTACTTAACATTCAACTCACAAAACCTAATAATGCAAGTCAAATAATGAGTGAAAATGATGAAATTAAGCAACATCAAGTTAGGGTGTGTACTTGGGAAGTCTGGAAATGTAATGAGGATTCCAGAAATGCAAAAATTTTGCCAAAATATGTCAGGGAGGACCAAGACGCCCTTACTGTTGTCTTAGTCCCGCTACTATTTTTTGAGGCAGATGTGGAATCTTCGGATGTCAGAACAGAATCTGAAAGAATCTCTACAAAATACCCTTGGGAGGACTAAGACGCCCTTACTACCAACTTAGTCCCATCTTGAATTTTTGAAATCTCTTAATGTGATCTTGAGGCTCAATGTTTGCACTTCCTTCTCCGATCTTAAGTTCTAAAACTTCTAGATTTGGCCTGTAGGTGAGTTTCCATGAAGATAACAACTTTGCAATGCAACTTTTCACTTCAAATAATCTTCAAGTCTTCAACCTAAACCTGTAAACACAAACATGCGAGAGGAAAAACTTGTTGAGTGTTAGTAAATGGCGGTTTACCTTGGTCAAACCCCTTGTTGGTAGTTAAACCTTGGAATGAAAATAGAATAATGAAGGAAAATGATGAATGAACAACATGCAATGTTACAACTCACCAAACCCTTGTTATGAAATTTGGAAATTTGTGTGAAGTGGCTAACTTGAATGTAGATTTTGAATCAAAGTAGTGCTTGATAGATCTTGACTTGAATTGCTTGCTTGAATCAAAACCCTACATCACAAATGTTAACTAAAAAACACACATGATGCAAGAATATCCTTGATATGATGCCTGAATCTTGATGATGGCTCCAAATGCTTGATGAATTGCTCTTGAATGCATGAATACTTGAATGCTTGGATATGCTTAGATTGCTTATTAGCTGAAAATGAGAGAAGGAACCTTGTATTTATACTTATCTATGCTTAATATCACAAAATTACACCACAACAAGTCAACATATGAATTCATTAATTAAAGGAGGCTAGATCCCACCAAGATTTGAAATTAAATCCTGAAAATAACCTAAGGGAGACTAAGACGCCCTAGGTGGCGTCTTAGTCCCAAGGCATGAAACTCGAGGCATAGACTCCAAAAAGGGGCCCATTTAAGGTGCCTTTGAAAACAAGGTCCCAAGACTTTTGGAGTACAAAGACACCCTAGGTGGCATCTTAGTCCCAGTCCAAAAATCAAGGACATGCAATCAAAATCAATAAATTATCATTTATCCTTTGATGTTTGTCGAGATTAGCCATAAAAAGATACAATTTATTAGGCTTGTGG
Organism: Sequoia sempervirens; assembly: GCA_007258455.2. NCBI lineage: Eukaryota > Viridiplantae > Streptophyta > Pinopsida > Cupressales > Cupressaceae > Sequoia > Sequoia sempervirens. Next base: position 6,409 of record VDFB02078079.1, read on the forward strand.
ATGCAAAATAGGACCAATTAAGACATAAATAAGGATAAACAAAGCAATGCGGGCCCAAACAAGTGTGAAAATGCAAGGGTATGCATTTTCCTACACTACAAGAACATTATCAACTTGTCATAGAAACTTTGCAAATCAACAAATAATGAGAAAAATAGTATCCATAGATAATGCAACAGATGGTTTTAAATTCAGTATCTTCTATTGATTTTAGTCAATTAAGAAATATTTACGCATAGCAAGATCCACTAGCATATAGAAAACCATTGTCTATTAACATCATCGTTAAACTAAGGAACTTCTAAAATTTAACTATTTGCATTACAAACTCTAAAATGTCTAACTGTTTGCATAAAAGTTGTAAAACAAAGTGTTTAACTTTTAGGCAACAAATTTGACTTCCATTTGCCAACCTTTACAATGAGGAGAATTTCTAAAATTATAGAAAAGAATTAAAAAACTATCTCCTCTTTTCAAACATCACGATCCATAACATGGGCGCCCAGATCCACAAAAAAGGGGATGCCTCAATTCAGTTGTAGTCTTCACTTTGTCCAAAACTACTAATGTGAAGAGTGGCACTTCCTTTCTATGTTGTCAAAATTGATCTGAAGTTGAATGTTGTCAATGTCAGAGAATGCGCCCAATTCTTGGCCTATCAAAACTGATATGAAGTTGACTATTTGTCAAAAACTAATCTGAAGTTGAACTGTTGTTGACTAGATTCTTTTTTTTTTTAATAGAATATTCCTTCATTTCTTGGGCGCTTTAACTTGTTTGAAATACTCTTCAGTGTTTCTAAAAATTTTCTCCAAGGTCTCTTCTCGGGTCCCTCAACCCATTCAGCTTTGAATATTTCCCTTTCAAACTCCTTGGTGGTAGCAACGTACATATCTTGTAGCCTGCTAATGTCCCTGGCAGCATCTTGTACATTAAACTTGATTTCCATTCATTTTTCCAAAAGGGTCCCTTCATCATTATCTCATTTTATTAACCTCTCTAGGTGGCTATTCCATTGATCTTTTATTTCCTACAAAGAATTCAATCCAAACCCTGATGAAACCTCTTTATCAATTATTTCAGCAACAATCCCTTTAAACACCTTTGCTTGATCAAATATATCTTGTTGAGCTTGGAGCAAGATCCTCCTATGCTCCATGAGAACTTGTGATCATAAGATCAATATATTCATAGACTTATCAACAAAATTTAGATCCTAATCTTCCAAAATATCATATTCAACTACGTCCCCCCTGGGTAGCTTGTTTATTATCCTCAACTTTCACTTGTATTATTCATACTTATCTTCTTTTTTTCATAACTTATGAGAATATTCCTTTAAACTTTTGACCAGCTCTTGTACCTCGATATAACACTTATGTCCCACAGTGAAGAGCTCCTCTATCGCTATCTTGAGAGTAACAACCCATTTATCCATCATATGAGCCTTCCTTTTCATCTCACTTAGTTCATCAACTTCCTTACGACTCATTAATACCAGTATTTCTATTGATGTTGGCTATTTGAAAGTGGATGTGGTTAGTTCCTTCAAAAATATTTTTATGTGCCCTACCGAGCTTTGAGCTCATCCTTGGTTTGTTTGTCTTTAATCATTCTTGAATTTGTTGAAGTAGCTACAATATCAATGAGGTTCATTTGTTGAGTCTTCGTTTGTTTTCCCAAATCGACGATGTTGATTTGATAATCTAAGGCTTGTAACTCCCTATCATCTTTATCAACTATGGGAGTTGCAATATCTACCACCAAGTCTCTGTCATTGGTAAGCTTCGTGGAATGAATGGCTCTAGGCTTCTTCTCGGGTTTTACTTTATCCACTTCTTTCACCATATCATCCCAGCTCACTGGTTGAGCTTGAACTTGCTTCCTTTTTCCAAATTTAACTTTAACCATGTATAGGCACTTGGAGCACTTCATGTAGGTGTCATTTGTTGAGAATCTGGAGAAGTTGTTACCACCATTTTCTGCTTAGACTTTTTTGTATCCATTCTCTCTTATTCTTTCAATGCTTCATCCTTTTCTTTCAGCAACCTTTCTTGTTCAGTCTTCACATTTTGAGTCTTTATGTCTTCCATCTTCTTTATTTCCAACTCCTTCTATAGATCCTCTTCTTCATCCCTTTATTTTTGTTCAAGGTCCTTTATTTGAGCTTCTTCTTCTTTCTTTTGCTCTTCTTCTTCTTCATGAGCTAGCTCCTCAGCAGCTTGCTTTTGAGCACTTTCTAATATCTCTTTTTGCTCTTCCTCTATTAAGACATCATTCATTTCAGCATCATTCCAAAGGCTTCCTTCTTGAAACCCAGTGTCCTCTGCTCTAGCCTCTTCCTCAAAATACTCTTCATCTTCCTCTTTTCCTCCTTCATGGGAAGGAGTTTCCTCAGAGTATGAAGGGACAGGTGATTTTGCTACATCAATTATTGGGGCCTATCCTTCTCTACTTACTGCAGCTTCTATAGTTGAAGAATAGCAGATAGACCTTCTTCAGCCATTGTTGTGACCAATGGTGGTGCAATAGTAGTACCTTACTGAGTGGTTTCCATGGTTGGGTACACTGTAGAGATTGCTTGAACCCCCAACCCCACCACTACTCCAGCAGAAGTAGCCTCATATGTAGTAGTAGCCTTCTGGAAATCCTCTATGATCTTTTCAATAGTTGGGGCAGGCTCTTCCACTTGTGCTATACCCCTTTTTAATCTTTTGTACTGCCTTTTTCAGTTGAAGAAGTGGGCTCACTATTGGAATCCTTCTTTCTTGAGGCCTTGACTCTTGGCTGACTGATACAGAGGATAATCCACTTTAGGCTCCTCTCAATGACTACTTGTGAAATCTTATTTATATTTGTCTCTTCTTTCTCCATCCATTTGATGGGATCCAAATCCTTAGTAGCCACTTGATCAACTTCATACTAGGGATCAAGAACAATTCCATCATCAGAAATACCCTCTGGTATATCTTCCTTGACCCCGAAGTCTTTCATTTGTGGAATAGTTAATCTCTCGTATCTCTTCTTTCTTAATTCAAACTCATACTGCAAGTTGGTCTAGAAATCCTCAAGAAGTGGCTCATGAAAGGGAAAAAATGAAGCATACAGACCATTCATTTTTCCCTTTGGATCAAAATTCTTTCTTGATGTATGAAATTTCAAATTTAAAGACTGAAATTCTTTTGTAGCTGACTTAGCTGATACGGTGGAAGAACAAGAATAAAATCCCAATTGAATAGGGAATGTGTGGCAGCCAGCTTTGTGTTTATCTAAAAACTTTGCATTTACTTCAGCTGCTTGATGAGAAAACTCCATTAAAATCCACCTATCACTATAGCACCTTGGTAGTTTGAAAGGATGCTTGTCAAATCAAAACAGTCTAATATAAGTGGATTTGGGGTATTGGATAAACCAACTTCCCCACTCTTCAATGAACTCCATGGCTTCCCTTCACAATCTGAAGCCAACATCTCCTGTGATTTGGTTGATGACCACATATAGAAATGCATCATTCACCCTTTTGAAATGGATTTCTGACTTCTAAAGCTCCATTTGATCATAATGTTCCCATACCTTCTTCTGTCCTGGACCTTCTTCAAGTACTCCCACAATAGTCAACCCAGGAAACCTTCCCATTCATGCTACATAGTAGACTACATAGGAAGACATGTAAAATGTCTTGGTTTCCTTTGATCATCTGATTATGAATATTATCTAACATCAATTGCCCCTAGTCCAAAAACTATTGTCCATATAGAATTATTCGGATAAATGGGAACATCCAATTCTCAAATGCATGGGAATCCTCTTTCCCAAATTCCTTAGCCAGTAATGTAATGATGCCCCCTGCCTCTTCAGAGAAACCAAATCTTTTGGGCTTGGATGGTATTTTCTTCATTGATTTATTTTTTGTTTTGATCCACCTCTTGTTGATATATTTTTTATTTCCTTCTTCATTTGTTGCCCATTGTGCCAATGCATCAACTTCAAACATGATTTTGAGGTTAGGGTGAGGAGGAGGATCAAACACAAGTCTTATCATTCCTGGTGTTAAGTCTATGATTTCATTTCCCCATGAATCAATGCACTTTCTTTGAGTTGGATTATATGCTTGTGCAACAACTAGTATGAATTTTGGGCATTGTACTGCTATAGGAAATGTGGCCACATGTGCCAATCCAAAATTTTCAATCCTTTTGGCTCTTGGGCTAGCATCCTTCGAGAAGGTATCATCTCAAAATTATTGTAAGTCAATGTGCCCAACCAAAGTGTCAGTGATTTTCATGACTTCTGATCCAAATTTGGATGGCACTGGATTCCCTTGATATTTATATTTCATTGTCAAGGGCAGTTGTTTTGGCTTCAATCTCTTGGCCTTAGTTTCCTTTGGTACCTCTTTAGCTGCAACTTCCTCTGTTGAATCAGACATTTCTTAATACCTGCAATAGTGGCATCCATCAGACAAAGAGAAGAAATGTGAGGGTTAAAATTATCATAAGCATCCATATTAATTTTTCATACATTCAAGAGAATTCCCATTTATAAGTTAGCTCTATGTTTTCAGGCCTCAGGCTTGAGGTAGAACTAAGAACTTAACCATTTTAAGCTTAACATTGAACTTTGTTAGAAGTCAAAATCGGGGAAAACTTTGAACATGACCTTAATTCAGCATCCCTACCATATTATCGGACATTGGAATCGGGCTACAAAACAGAACCAGTTCAAGCTTACATTGAGTTATGATCCTGACGAGTGGTCAAAAGTCGAAATTGAGATACAAATTTGAACTAGAAGATCAATATGGGTCGAGTATCTACATGAGATCTGATCCCGAAAGTAATGTGGGAATCAAAATCGAGTTGTCACTCAGAATTGGACCTTTTGAAACATGAGCGGGTATGAGTCTCGCTCAAAGTTCTGATCCTGACAAGAGGTCAAAATTCAAAATCGAGTAATCACTAGACATCAAAACCTAATCCTATGTCAAAAAATTGATTCTCCTCTGAAGTTTGATCCTAAACGTAAAGCGGGGATCAGAATTGAGACAAAAGTGGGCACGGTGATAAACACTTCGAACCTAAACAAGTTTTGGTTATGAAATCTTATTCCAACCAAAGGTCAAAAATCAGAGTTGGAACATCGTTAGTATTTTGACTATGCAATGATGCAAAAACTAAGGTTCAATTTCGTCCAATCTCGCAATGGATGTGGAGATCAGGATTGGTACAATTCCAAACATGAGGGTTATTTTTCAACATTTTCACATAGCCCTTCGAGATCGAGATAATTTTGAAATACCAAAAACCCTAATAAATACCGATTTAACAACCTAAGCATATTTTCATTCATTTTCAGAGATTGGATGCAAAAAAGTGTAGGGTTTTGGCTCAAATTTGCAACGGTCAACAATTTAAAGATTCTTTCAAAATTTGAAACATAGTCAACCCAAATGGTACGGAAACCCTAGCGAAACTAGGGCATAGCGGGAACAAGAAACCCACACAAGAAACACAATGCAAACAACAACAAAAATGAAAACAAAGGAAAACCTAAAAGAAAAGGGACGACAACAAACTAGAAGGTTCAATAAAAACAAGAAACCAAAAAAAAAGCACGCAAAAATGAGAAACAGAAGAAAAGTGAACCAACAAGAAAATGAAGCAAAACAAACACATGAAAACAAGAAACGAATGAAAAGTGAAACCAAGAAAACACCTACCTCGAGAATCATGATGGAAAAATCCAATAATCTCAACGAGAAAATCCTCAAACTCGAAATTATTCAACCCCACACTCTACTTTGGCTCCTTCATTGAAAATGCAAAGCAACAATGAGCAAAACCAAGATGCAAAGGTATTATAAACTGGTCCAAGCATTAATGCTTGGTAGTTCAGGAATCAAGGTCAAGAAGGTACTCGGAAGAAAACCAACACAAAACACAAAAGCCAAGCAAAAATCAGGATCGAGGAGGAACTCGGCACCGGAACCTTCAACGAATGCAAAATTCTGATAAAGTTCTAAAACCTAATAGACAAGACGCAAGACGGACGTGGGAATCGAGATTGGGATGGAACTAGGAACAAGAACCTGTGAAGGGTTCTTGGTTCAAATTCTGGTCCAATATCTGATTTTGAAACACACAAAGAAAAACAAAGAGTTGAAAATCGAAGTCAGGATGAAAATTGGAACTAGAACCCTAGAAAGGTTCTTTGTTCTGATTTCATTCCAAAACTTGATTCTGATGAACAAAAAGAACACAAGGACAAAACACGGGGAGCGGGATCAAACTAGAAATGGGAACTCTCACTTTGGAAACTGCAAGGTGATAGTTCCGATCTGAAACCTGACTCTGAAAAAAAAAGACAACAAGACAAAGCGCATGGAGCAGAATCAGGTTGAAACTAGAACTAGAACCTACCGAAGGTGTCAAGTGTCAGTGTCAGTTTGAAATTCAAACCTAACAAAACAAAACAAGGCTTTGAAAGAAAAAGACAACTGCCAAAGCTAGAACTAAAACACCAAAGGAAAAAAAACAAGGGGGACCCATTTTGATCAAAAAGAAAATAGGGTGGTTATGCAAGGCATAGCAGCAATTCTAATCAAGATAGGTCAAGACCCAAATCTATCATAACACATCTTTAATTGTTGGTGCAAACCCCCCAAGAACATGGCACAAGAAAAAGAACAAGCCCTATCGGCCAAATATCTACAAATGACCCAAAAATTCAACTCAAGACATAATCCAACACCAAAGTGACCAATCAGCAACATGCAGATCACATGGGGATGTTTCATGAACATTCAAAAATACTTCCATACACTTCTTTCTTACTAGTATGTCATCAATAGCCACCATAGACTAAATAGGAACATAATACTTCATCTAGGAAGCACATAACACATAGTTAGAAGATATAACATTAACATATCAACTTGCGGACCACTTCAACACATGAAATTGGAACTGAGACATTGCATAGACACTGAGAGAACATTCGCCAAGCTGCAAGAGCAAAGACATCAATGTTGAGAAATGTGGGAACTAATCCAGACAACCAACAACACTGCCAACCTTTTTTAATACATAAAAACCTCCTCAACAATACTAGTGACCTAAAAATATAGGATTGCAACATCCACATAACACTAACTTTGAATCCCAAACTGCAAGACCATATCTGCAACTGTGGAAGAATGCAAAGCATTCTCCCAAACATACTTTAAAGCACTTTCCTAAACTAAACACTGAAGCAACTTGTGGAGGCTAGATCTTTCTTTCATCAACAAATGCTTTATCAAGAACATTAAGAGAGAGCATAAGACATATTGTAGACCTTCAGCAACATCTCTCCACTATTAGCAATACTTATAATTCTTCTAATCCTCATCTTAATATATTATCATGAAACTAAATCTACTAACAGAAATCACACTCAATCACATCCAACCATAAAATTTAACAAACATCAAATAAGGCATGACATCCAACTATGAACTTCAACATTGAATATAGAAATGTCAACCAATTCTAAGGACTAACAACCTTCCTTACTTCTCAAGTGTTGACATCAATGACAACCAACTGCCAATAAACTCACACAAATCTCCTCAAGTGTTGACATTAATGACAGCCAACAATTAGTGTGACATCAATGAAAACACCTGCCAACAATCTCCCCTTTTTGCATTGATGGAAACACAATTGCTCACTCTCCCCCTTTGACATTAAGGACAAAGGGCCATACACACCTACTCACAATAGGATATTTTATGACTTTAAGAACAAAGGGAAAAATATCTTTAACTAAAGCATCAACACATTCTCCCCCTTTGATCAGCAGCACTATTTCACAATTCTTACACAAGTACATCAAAAATCCCCCTTACTACCATCTCCCCTTGAGTGGGAGCGCACATCAATCTAGGAGAAAGGATATGTCATGAGTTTCTCCACCTAGAAAGATGCACCATCTATTCATCTAGTTAGAATAAGGAGGTTAAATAACCCCCAACTTCTGTCGCAGATACTCAAAAGTATCCTTTGAAAGTGCCTTGGTAAAAAGGTCTACAATCTGGTCCATGGTAGGCACATACTCCATTATGACTTCATGTTTTGTAACCTTCTCTCTTAGAAAATGATACCAGATAGAAATTTTTTTAGTCCTTAAATGCATTACCAAATTCTTGGAAATATTAATTGCACTTGTGTTGTCACACAAAATAGGAATAGGTTCATCATAAACCACCTTCACATCCTTCAAGGTCTACTTCATCCAAAACACTTGAGTACAGCAAGATGTTGCAGCAATGTATTCAGCTTTTGTTGTGGACAAAGACATTGTCTTGCTTTTTACTGAACCAAGAGACCAATATATCTCCCAAGAATAATGTACTTTCACTTGTGCTTCTTCAATCATCCACACAACCTACCCAATCAGTATCAATATAAGCACTCGAAGAAAAGTTATTATCCTTTTTACACCACAGGCCATAATCTGGAGTTCCTTTCAGGTATTTGAATATTCTTTTCACAACTTTTTCATGAGATTGCTTAGGATTGGCTTGAAATCTAGCAACCAAACATACTACATGCATAATATCAGGTCTAGAAGCAATTAAGTATAGTAAACCTCTAATCATAGAACTATAAAGAGTTTGATCTACTTCTAGAGACTCATCGAATTTGATCGTGATGACCAATCACCATAGGAGCACCCATTGGTTTTGAATCCTCCATACAAATTTATTCAACATCTTCTTGACATATTTAGCTTGAGAAATGAAGATACCATCCATCTTCCTGAATAATTTGAAGCCTAAAGAAGAAGGATAACTCACCAATCATTGACATCTCAAATCCTTTCTACATCTCTTCTACAAAAATTTTACATATATCATCTCCACCAAAGATGATGTCATCAACATATACAACCACAATCAATAACTTGTCTTCCTAAACTTTAATGTACATATTACTATTTGCATTACCTTTCTTGTCCTTGTTGAATTAGGTACTTATCCAATCTAGCATACCAAGCTTTGGGAGCTTGCTTGAGACCATATAGAGCTTTCTTGAGTCTACAAACCATGTTTGAATTCTTTGATAACTGAAAATCATTTGGTTGCTCAATATATACCTCTTCTTATAAATCACCATTTAGGAAAGTTGACTTGACATCCATTTGATATACCTTGAAGTTCTTATGAGCAGCAAGAGCAAGAAAAATCCTTATTGCTTCCATTCTAGCTACCAGAGCAAAAGTCTCCTCAAAATCAATTCCTTCAACTTGTGAATAGCCTTTGCAAGCCAATATGGCTTTGTTCCTTACTAATTCACCATCTTCATTCAACTTATTTCGGAACACCCACTTTTTTCCTATCGCATTCTTATCAGTTGTTCTGGGAACTAATTCCCAAGTCTAATTCTTCTCTATCTGATCCAATTCTTCCTCCATTTCCTTTATCTAATTTGTATCTTTGGTAGCATCAGCAAACTTTTTGGGTTCTACGTTTGATAGTAAACACAAATTAACTTGCTCATTTGCTCTTGCAAACTTTCTCCTCGTTATCACACCACCATCTTTTTCCCCAATGATCTGATCTGTAGAATGATTTCTTTGGACATACTTTGCTGGAGTTTTGAGAATCTTCACTAGTTCTGGTTCCTTTTCTTCTTTCTCTTTTATTTCTTCTTCTTCAATCCAGGGAAGCATATCAGATTCAAAAAAAATAGGTTCATATGAGATCTAACACAAGTCTTCATCTACCTTGACATTTGTTGAACACACTTGGAGACTAAGAGGGGGGTGAATCAGTCTACACAAAAACCCTTATGAAACAAGAGTTCTTCAGTACAATACAAACATTAAATCCTTAAGTAGATTAGCAGCAAAGAAAGATGTAGCAATTTAAATCTTTAACCAATTCATCAACCATCAGCAATGAGAGATACAAAAATTCTAACCTTAACTAGAATGGTAGAAAAGATAAAAGAGACAAGAACACACATCCACAAGATGACATCAGATTTGCGTGGAAAACCCAATGAGGGAAAAACTCCGGTGAGAGTTAACTCACAATATTAAATCTCACTACCAAAAAGGACTTGCAAACTAAGGCTCACTACCTCGGTGCAAGATACAAAGGACTTGTTGGACTGAAGCAAACACAACTCTAGATGCAAGATACAAGGACCTAATGAGATTCACTATATCAAAGCAGGATACAAAAATTTTATGAGAGAATAACAATATTTGTCAACATAACACTCTAATGATTAAGGTGTTGTAGAAAATTTGTTCTTTCCTCTTCAGAATATAGTAGTAACTCTATTGGATATTCAATACATTCCACACACTTTCTTTTTCATAATTGTACACTCCTCCATCTTGTTGCATCCGAAGTGATCTTGCATTTATATCCATTGCAACACTTCAAAACTTCAATTAGGTCGGCTAGAAGAAGATACACAATGAATTCAATAAGTCAACCACCAAAGCATAATGTGGTCCTATCTTGATGATATAGAGGACCAAAAACAACCTTATTACATCTTCCAATATGATCTAAAACAATTCACACACTGGCACACATCAATCTAAGTTGGCATCAAAGGAAATGTGTAGATAGAACATGAAGCAATGTAATTTCTATTGTTATCTACTACACTCCACCTTGTTTCCTTTAGCTTCTTTCTAAACTCCCCATTTTCCTCTATCTCATTATCAAATTGAATGTTCTTTTTAGAAGTACATCTTGGTCTCAACTTACTACTTGGCTCTAGCAATTTAAAGTGGATTCCAACTCACAAAAGACTTCACCTCAAACTATTTGTTATTGACAAACTCTTTGTTCAACTCTACCCTATATCTTGTCCTTTTCACTCACAACTTGAACACATTGAAAACATTCAAAAATTATTTGTTATATTGCTTACTGTTCATGTAAATCTATTACAATAATTCTCCTAGACATTTTTGGTTGTCAACTTTTGTGAAAGAATGCTCTATTAATATTGAACACCAATGACAATGTCATTTCTAAATCTATTAGACAAATTGATATTTATCATTTATAGAAAGAATGATGCATTACCATCTTCAATTACTCTTATTCTCCACTAATAATTGCACCATGTCTTCCAACCTTTTATATAAGATCTCTTCAAACTAATTTCATCAAGTAACACAATGAATTAGTAAACTACAATTCCACTCTTACTAAACACAGTTAGTCAAAAAGTATTTAACTTTAGTAGCACGCATTATGTGCATGCCTCGTATTCCAGAAGTCCGTCAAATTGTCTGACCTCAATGAAGCACACGGCACTTGTTTTTCTACCATTTTCAAAGGCACTCCCAATCATGCAATTGTCATGCTCATTTTGGGAGTCATCGAGCTAGCTTCACATTGGTACGTGTATTAAAATTGTGCTTTTCATAATGGTGGTGCATGAGGGAGTTCCTGAAACATATTTATTTCCTCTATATATTTCTTGGAAGCTTACCTAGTCAAAATGAATCTTTATTCCTCAACATTTTTTTAGAACCCACTACCAAATTAAGCCTTTTCGAACATTTGAACATAGATATCACTATCAAGTTTGAATATCCAAGATTTTCCTCCAAATCCTATTTTTAATTATCTAAATATGTGTATTTGGGTTTTTTACTCTTTGAGGCATTTTGTCAACCAATTCATTTGCATAACCTGTAAGTGAGAAATTTAGAGACATTTTGTCAAACAGTTTGTCTGCATTGACATTCTAGATTCATATCAAACAAGACTGTAACATTAACGTCTCACGAAATCATTTTAAACAATTTCAACTTGTTCCAAGTTGTGGGAACAATGGTAGGGTGTAATGTCTTGTTCATAGCTAACATTGCACTGGCTTGAAAGTTTCTAAATGTTTTTAAACAAATTCTTTAAGTGTATGCACTGCAACCATTCTAAAGATTCCACTTTAGCATAGTGAAGAATCTACAAAAGGTCATGAAATTGGGATTTACAACCACCAGTTGCAAGAGTTTAAGATTTTTAGAAGCCTTTACGACAAACTCATTTGGTGCATATCCCTTGCAATGTTGACACAGACAAGAAAGTTATGGTAAGTTTTTTTTAAAGAATCCAAAGTCGGGGCATGAATGATGCCAACAAAGGTCGTCAAATCTGACTCAACATATGCCAATTGCATTTGCTTAAAAGTTTCAAAGCTTCATATTTGGCTCAACATATGCTAATTGCATTCACTTAAAAGTTTCAAAGCTTTTTCAACATATTGTGTTGGATGCAAGGACAATGGAGATTAATTCTATCGTCTTGCATCCTCCTAGTTGATTTTTAACCATCGATTTTATAAAATAGATGGTTCTTCTCATATAGGATACACCTTCAACGTAAAAAATGTAAAACACACAAATACTTGTATTTGTTGTTTTTTAGTTAGTTTTTAAAATTATGATAATTGTAATTTGCACAGGCTAAAGTTTTTTCTATAAAACCGTCAAACTTTATTTTTTTTCCAATTTTTCACTTTCCAGCAATACCAATAAAAATATCTTTAGAGTGATAGTGTATAATGGACAACACTTTGTAGGATGAAGAGGTAGCTTGTTGGTGTAAACAAGGATATCATCTAATTGAGTTACATCCTAGATCCTATTCACACCATTTTAGCTAAGTTTACTTAGGTTGCACATATGATAGTTATCACTTTATGTCTCATTTCATAAGATTAAGACAATTGGCATAATCTTACGTTATCTTATATCTCACCTCGGTCTATATAACCAAGAGACTCTTATACATTATGTAATCATGGATGATCATTCTATTTGCATTCTTTGATGGGAATACATTTTATTCTTGTGATATTAATCTTCGCATTTCATTGTGTTTTCCATTAGGCCTCTAAGTCTTAAATGGTTCTTTGTAGCCAAATCTTACACGTTATCAAAGAAGGTCGAGCGCCTTTGATTAATCTTTTAAGAGATCCTAAGTGCAAATCTTGTATTATCTTGAAACATGGAGAATGTTTTCCTCTTGCATCCTTGGATAATCTAAAGAATCAAAAAAAACCTAATAAAAATACCAAATTCTAAAGAGGGTTCCTTTTGTGGCTTTGTTTTTCAAATGCAATTTGATAAAATCTAATGGAGCAAATTAGAGCTCACCATTGTGTATGGAATGCTTGAGATAATAAGATTTGTCTTTTGTTTATTATCAATTGGAGAACAAATCTACAAAGGTTTGAAGTTAGAGTTGGTTGTCGAATCTAGAAGGTAACCATATTTTTTGAGCATTTTAGGTCAAAAGTGACCCCACCATCGCATTTAAAAGGCCCAAGAACCTAAAAATCAGTTATTAATTTGTTGTTATCAACTAAAATTGCTCTTTGTAGCAAAAAAAAAAAATTGTTAAGAACACCTCCTACATGGTATGATTTTATTATTAAAAAAAAAAAATCTCACAATATTTATAAAATAAAATAAAAATTGTATTTATTCGCTTTTTTGTTTAAATTCTAAAAAAAAAACAAATCAAAAGAAAAAATCGCACCCAACAAGTATCCTACACAAGGCCCTATTAGGCTCCGTACAATATGGGCAGCCCCATCAATGTGGTCACAACCTCTGGAAAGGTGTACAAGCCTCCTTAAAGGGGCTTTGGGAATGACTGATTGCCTTCTCCCCTACTACCCCACCCCCTATTAAAACATTTTTTATTATTAGAATTTTTCAAAAAATATATAAATAAACAAATAAACTTAGTCGATTCGCCAATATTGATGCTCATTTGGCAATTTGCCAAATTTGTCAACATTTTCTAATCAACAGAGCTACAACTAAATTTAGTTGAATTCCAAAATTAATAGCAATCCAAAATTAGTTGACAAACCTCTAAATTGGTGGCACCTCCAAATCTAGTAATAGCTCTACCAAACTTAATGGTAACATCATGATGATGTCAACAAGTGCATTTGAATTTTTTACCCCCTTCTTCATTTGTGTTTTTAAATTTGCAGTTTGACTATAAAAACTAAAAAACTTCAACTCAAAACCTTTACTAATTTTCAAGCAATTTCTTTTATTTGAAGTAGAATTTCACAAATTTTGTAATAGTGCAAATAGTCTTTTATTTTCAAGTTTAAATTTTTCATAAATTGAAAATTCCCACAAATATTGCTAATCTATTCTCATTTTGGGAACTTTTGAGTCTCCTTTTGGGCTTCATATAATAAGATTTTTTGGTGAATTTTTTTTTCAAAAATGCACAACTTTTTGTGTATTTTGCAATGATGTGATAAAATTGATTTCATTTTATCGAAAAATTGTATTTACATTTATGTGGTCAAATTTAGCTTCTATGATGTACCAAGGTCAAAACCACTTTGTTGTTTTGGCAAGAGACACATGCAATTGCACTACTTATAGTATCATTATAAGGACAATTATGAGTATTGACAAAAAGATTTCTTGACACATCTTGAATGGACTTTTTATCTTACATTTATGAACCTAAACCAGACACTTGAAAGAATGTCTAGAAATATAACAATGATATTGTTCTAAGATTAATTATCAGCATTAATTGGTTTTGGCATTAATTGTAACACTTTGTTAATTCAGGCATTGATTGCCCCACATACTTTGGACTAAAATTAGGGAGATTTTTTAAGACCTTCATATATCTCTATTCCCATATGATCTTGTTGCCATTTGTCTTGAGCCTCTTGATGTGGACAATATACACTTTGATGATGACATTTTAGAGGAGCTTAGATATATTGAAAGCCCTTAATGTTCAAATAACATAAATTTATTTCTTACCTGTTCTTATGAGATCACATCTTCATCTACTATTTTGCTTCATTTGAGACTAATGTTGCTACATCCATGGCTTTTAATGATTCTATGCAACAAGACATTTGTTGTCTTCTAGAAATAGCAACTTTGGCCGAGTACTTGACAAACATTACAAGTTTGTTTTGCAAGTCCTATCTTGCAAACTTAGACACTATTGAGGATATAAATATTCTCTTTGATGTTTGATCTATGTTTGATCTTATGAAGTTGCTTTATCTTCTTCAAATGTGGTGAGCCTTTAATCCCTATTGTTCTTTCTCCAAATTATTATTTGTCACAAATTGCCATCAACTTGAGACTTGAGCAACATTTGGAAGAGCCACTTCTCCTTGCATCATGTTCCACATTCATGATTCATCTCCTAGATTTTGGATTGTCATCTTTATTAACATAATCCAAAATAACTAACTTGTGACATCTTTTAACATTGATGTCATCCATACATCTTTGGTTTTGTTTATTCATAAGGGGGATTCGGTCAGGAGGACATTGTTTGACGATCATGAACTATCTTCTACATCCAATTCCACACATCTATATAACTAAAGGCATCTCATACATTATTTGATTGGAATAATGTGTTGTTTTGTCATATTGATCATGAACCATCTCATACATTATTTGACGTCATCCATACATCTTTGGTTTTTTTTTTCAGGGGGGGAACTATTTATAGCACCCGTGTGTGAACCCAAAGGACAACTAAACAATAATTACCGCACAATTTTTTTTAAAGTAAATCTAAACATACATGAGATGCACATTAAGTCATGAAACTTAATTGAACAAATCCATTAACACTTACGTCCCTTGGGGTACACGAGAAGTCATTACGAAACTTAGATCCATACAACAATGACAAAGAATGAAAACCAAAGATATAATTCATAACAAAGTACACATTTACAAATTTAACACATACATGATAAATCATTAATAAGAAACCATCCACGTACGTATAGACAACATATATATAATTAACTTAAAACTCATAATGATAAAGTCTCTATCATCATATAAACTCAAGGGACATATTTCCCAGATACAACGTATCGAATAACAACTACCACGGATCAAAAGCCGCACAAGGTTTATCATTACATTTCATTACAATGTTCAAGAGTAACAATGATACAACAGTGTTCCCCAACATGAATGGGAATCTATATAACAAGATAGAATGATACAACTGAGCAGCAGAATACGAAACATCATAACTGGCTCCAAAACATAAACCACTCTGGAGTCACCGCAAATGACACCAATCCGCCCCTCTCAATCCTCCCCTGGGGACCCAATGGCATGCTTAGCACATTCCACCCGACCATGTGGATCCGAAGACCCACCCCCCCGTGCTAAGGCGCTGACAAAAAAGAGACATCAACCAAGAACATCCAAATAGGGAACCACAAGACTCAACGTCATACAAGAGTAACATGAAACCCAAGGATAGTCACAACATCAATATACCATGACCAGAAACATGACCTCCAAACATGTCGACAATAAATCACTTCATAACAGTGATAAACCACTTTCAAAAACATAGCAACAATAAATCATTTTCGAAACATAACAATAAATCGCTTTCCAAATATTACAACGATAAGTCACTAATCATAACTTCAATAAGTCTCAAGACATAATATCAATAAACCACTTCCAGAGGATTTCAATAAAGCAACTCAAAGGAATACATCTTTGGTTTGTTTTTTATTAGGGGGTTAGGAAGGGGTAATGGAGTGGAGAATCAGCGTTTGATGATCATGAACTATCTTCACATCAATTTCAAACATCCTATATAACTAAAGGCATCTCATACATTATTTATTAGGAATAATGTATTTGTTTAATCATATTGATCATGAACCATCTCATACATTATTTGACATCATCCATACATATCTTTGGTTTTATTTTTTAAGTAGGGGGTTCTGAAGGGGAATTAAATTGGAGGACATTGTTTGACGATCATGAACTATCTTCTACATCCAATTCCACACATCTATATAACTAAAGGCATCTCATACATTATTTGATTGGAATAATGTGTTGTTTTGTCATATTGATCATGAACCATCTCATACATTATTTGACGTCATCCATACATCTTTGGTTTTGTTTTTTCATAGGGGTGCTGGGTAAGGGGTTGCGGGTGGAGGTCATTGTTTAACGATCATGAACTATCTTCTACATCCAATTTCAAATATTTATATAACTAAAGGCATCTCATACATTATTTGATAGGAATAATGTGTTGTTTTGTCAAATTGAACTTCCAAGTTCATACCATCTTCCATTAAGCCTCTAGATTTTAGGTGGTAATTTCCATATGCCAAAACTTACATAGCCTTTCTTTAACCCTATTTTTCCCCTTATGACTAACATCCTATTTGCCTTGATTCTTGTTAAACATATGGGTAATGGGTTGAATTCTTTGGAGGTAATTTTTTGTAATCTTATCTTTTCATCATAAATAATAAACTACCTTCCTCTCTATCCTTTACAATTGTTGTTCTATGATCATTTATGCATTTAAATTGTGTTAAATTTTCATTCAAACAAACCTTGTGTACAAGTTCAAAGCATCTTTTCTAATCTGCATTTGCAAGGCACTGTTGTAAGGTGTTCCAAGAGATTCTCTCATACAAACCCCTTCAAGTATCAACTTTTGTTTTCTATATGACTTACAAGTAACTAGTTTGAAAATATGTACTCCTTTATGAGAATTCAAGAGTAATTAACATTGATTTGTTATAATTTATTCACTTTATTTCTCTTTT
>VDFB02078080.1:0-29968 GCA_007258455.2 Sequoia sempervirens
TATTAGCATTTTGATAGGTGTAAAGGAGACTCCATTGTAGGTATGGTTTAAAACTAGTGGGGTTCTATCCAAGGGTTTTTGATCTAAGGTAGTTTGATCAAACCCTCTTCAATTGGAATCCTTTAAATGGAACTTTTAAAAGATTAAATCATTATATTTTCTTAAAATATGCGATTTCAGCAAAAATTAGGATCTCTTAGAAATTGTAAACCAGCTTTGTGGGATCACCTGATCCTCGTATGTATCCTCTCCCCTTGCGCTTTGTGCAATCTTGGGTGAAAATAAATACCTCTAGTTTACACTCTCTTTTTTTAACCAAAGGAGTTGTCTACGTATCCTCTCCCCTTGCGCTACATGCAATCTTGGGTGATGAGAAATAGAAACATGAATCCTTCCCTTATTGCTAAACATTCTGCCTAAGGATTTCATTACCCTAGGGTTTGACCTCAAGCATGTTTTTTTCTAGTAGGCTATATATAGGGGTGAGAGTGAAAGTTGTAGCTCTATCCACTTGTTCCATATAAGTCATTCCTTAATGGTCTTGAGTGATTCCAAACATGGGATTAGAGATTTCAATCTTGTGTTTGTGTATGCCATAGTGTTCACAGAATTCCACCCACTACAAACCATTGTTATTAGAAGCCTAATACCTTTTGGTCATCAATCTATAGTGGTGCAATGTGATAGAATCATCACATGAAGTTACCTTGTCTAGTCCTTGGTTGAGGTGATAAGGTGTTTTTTTAGGACCTAGTCCTTTCAAGGCGAGGGGTTTCAAGGTGGTACATGACCTTGGCATATCCTAGGTACACATTCCTTGTATTCAAATTAATAGGCAAGTGTGGCGAGCCTACTATAGTGATATAGCCTTTAAATACTAGCTAGGTTATGCTTATCTTGTTATCAATTGATCTATACTAGTGAGCTTTGTGGAAGAAATCTTACAAAAATATCTTCTCACCTTGGAGTCAGTCATGAATTTTATGTTTGTTGTTTATATCACTTGATTTCAAAACATAAACTCAAATTTTGACACATCAAACTTTCCAAAATTTTACCAAACACTGACATAATCATAGAAACCCACGTTTTCCTTTCACAGTTTGTCACCTTTATATAGATTGTCACTTTTTAATGAGCATATCATCACTTTTGTCACTCAAATTTCCACTACTGCTTACTCTATCACATTTTATTGTCCTTTATTTCATAGTCTAAATCTGCATATTTTCACTCTTGAATATATTACCACATCTAGTCTCTATATATTGTTGCTTTTACCTACATCACTACTCTTTCTCTAGGGTAGCATGACGTGTTTGTCTAGATTACCACATTTGTTCGTAACATTTGTCCTTCTCAAACCTACAAAATTTATGATTTTAAAAATGTCATAACCTATCATCTTGAAACTAGAAATATATATCATAATAGACCTAACAACACTAAATAGTCTTTTTCATCCTCACATGTCAAACTATCCTCTCAACTTGGTTTTCCTAGGAAACACCATCATATCCTTTTTGGACAAAACATCAACTTTATCAAACATCCTTGTACATCAGTAACCTCAATTAACATCAGTCTTGTCATACCATCCTCAACATCCTTTTGTCAAAACATCAAATCAACCTTTTTGACATCAACCTATCATCTTTCTAGTATCTTTTTATCTCATCTATCTGCATCTTGTGAGATTTTTAACTTAGTTGAATTGTCTTCCCTATAGGTTTATTAATCACTGTAAGAGAGATGGACCAACCATGTCAAGGATCCAAGTCACGAAGAGTCGAGAGTAGAGGGCTTCCCTAACTTATCTCACTCTAAACGGGTGTTTCGCATAACGGTCGAGAATGACGAACACTATAAAGTACTTTTGTCACTCTTCAAACCTAAAATACAAGTTTAGGGTAGGTGAACTAGTTTTTGGAGTCAATATTGAACCTCAAACAACTCTTTGTCCAAGGACGACAACACAGTTCTGGGATGATAACAAGACGTGTTGGTGTCTATATGGCCAAAAGATAGGAAGTACAATATAAACTACCTAAAAAAAAACTAACAGCCTAGCTAGTTGTTCTTAAATGAAAAAAACGAAATGATAAGATATGAAAAGTATAAACAAAGATGATAAAGTAGATAGATAAAAGCTAGGGTGACGAAGATAATCTCACCAAGGCACCAATTTTCTAGCTAGCTCCAAACGCACGTTCACCTACACATAAGAAATAGGGGAAATTATTGGGGTTGTATAGGGGTCTACCTTAGTCAGACCCCCGTTTTGGTGTTTCCACCTCCATGGACAACCATATAGCAACGAGATAGAAATATGTGATAAATAATTAAAGAAAGTAGAAGTTGCAATAAACACTACAAAATAGTAAAATGTTGCTCAACCAAATCACAAAGGAGAGGATCAAAATGTTACCACCTCCACCCAAAAGCTCACTAGCCAATGGAGGAGAATGCAGACTTGGCAAGGTCACCACATCATCAACTATGATGAAGGGAGGTCTTGCAAGACTCCAAGCCCACGCTGCTATGGCTTGCTTCACACTTGCTATGCAGAGTTGATGGAGTGTTGCTGCTACAATGGAGTGTTGAAGTGTTGCTAGAAATTCTGAGAGATGGCTTGAGAATCTCTGTAGAGCTCAAATGAATTGATAAGAGATGTGTAAAGAGATTGATTGAATGAAGAATGGATGAATTTTAAGGAAGAATGAGGAAGAATAAGGTATTTTCAGGTTGGTTGGTCGAAGAGGGATGTTACAATTCATCCCCAATGGAGAGTGTAACACCTCTCCCAACTTTAGATGTAGGAATCTGTCAGGGATGGAAGTGCACCGTGTGGACATCTGTGCACCGTGCATGCATCCTTGACAAATATTCTCCCACTGACACAAAAAATAGATGCCAAATGAAAGGAAGGCAATTGGGTGATGTGGAATTTTTCCTTCGGATTTGATTTTCTAAGGTGAGGGTGTGCAAAAGGGGAATTTGCATAAGGGGTGAAAATTTGCTCCTATACATTTTTCCCCCACTTTAGCGAGCACAAGTACTGATGAGTGCTTCAGTAAAGTAGATTGAAGAGTTAGTAGGGTTAGAAATTATATACTTGAACCATCGAGGAAGCAGATCACAATCTAGCGAACTCGAAAGCATAGGGCAGGTAAAGGACTCCACAGGTAATCTTCGTAAGGAGTTTCAAACAAAAGACTACATAGCCTCATAGAACTATGAAGTTGGAAAAAGTACACCAAAGGTCCTCAGACCAACTATGGAAAAATTCCATAGGATGAAAGTGTCTTACAGGCCTGTAGACCTGCAAGGAGGCATCCCCAAATATCTCTCACATGAAGGAAGCCCTGTGAAGTATGTGCCTTACAGGTTTGCAGACTTGCAAGAAGCTATCCCCCAAGATCTCTCACATGAAGGAAACCCAGAGAAAAAAGTTCCTTACAGGCCCATAGACCTACAAGGAGGGTCCCCCAAGATCTCTTACATAGACGAAATCCAAAGAAGGGGACTCCACAGAGTCAAATTGGAAAGTGACTTTACAGGCACACCTACAAAGCAACATGTTTACCCGTAGATAAAGCATGTCCAAAAACAAAGTAGCCACATAAGCAGTCAAGTTGATAGTCACGCAAACTATCAAAAAATTATAAGGCTTTCAAAGGGCTCCCTCAGGAACCCAACATGAAGAGGGATCCACTTAAGGGATGGGCCGTTTGGAAGTGTAACAGGTACATTATTTCTCTAATCAATTCATCATCAAGGAATCCTTTCAAAAGATGTTCACTTCATCAAGGAATTTGAAAGGAAGAAAATGCTCCCTCATGAGGGGAAGGCCCAAGCTTCTCCCACCTTGAAGGAAAGTTCTCAAGTTCTTTCTTTGCAAACTAGTGATGAAGGAAACATGTTTCATTAGGGATCCTAATTGTGAATGTGGTTTTTTGAAAAGAAAATGTTCATAAGGATTTTTAAGAAAAGGTTTGTAGGCAACGAATGCATTTTCTTAAAATCATAGTATCTTAGAAATGGTGTTGTCACACATGAGAGGGACAACTCAAGAAAAGAAAGAAAAAATATAAAAGAAAATAGAAAGAAAAAATAAATAGAGGGACATAAGGAGATCTAGTTTGGTAGATTCATATCTAATCATGCTTCTATAAATAATGGGTAACCATGGTGCTAGAAAGATCATCAATCCCCACTAGATTAGGAAGAATGCATGGAAGAAAAAATAAAAATATTTTTTGGGTCAAAATGGAAGGGAAGCCTAAATTCCCCCAACACTTTGCATCATCCCAAATTTTTCAAAATTCAAAACACATAATAGAGGAAGAATGATGATACAAATAGAAAAAGGTTTACGACACAAAATCACTCTTGTATCCAAGCACCAACAAGGGTGGCCAAAGGGTCATCTAGGAACATGTAGCACAAGTATAGGGGAACACATCACAACACACAAACATCTAATCTAAAGATAAAGAAGAGGCCTCTCCCTAACACTCATTGACCAAGAGGTCATCCGCTTCCCACTCTAGATCATCATAAGGGGAAGGAGGATGAGCCTGCAGTGGTGGAACATTAAGGGTAGGAGCTTCCAACCCTCCCACAACAAGGGCTAAGGAAGAAGGCCTTACAAGGTCTTCTCCGCTAGGCTCTTGTGGAGATAATATAGTCAATGATTTCATGAGATTTTGATAGAAATTCGAACTTCATCCAGAGAGTTAAACATGCACTTTACAGGAGTGACATGTCATACCTCAACAGACGGAGAGGATTGCACCTGAGATTCACCACTTGGCTCACTCTGTAACTCAAGAGTAATGAATGGGAAGTCGAGACTTGTTATGTTACCGAGACATAAAAATATAGAGTAGGACCCCTTAGGAGAGCCATTGGGATCACTCCGCCCATGCCCTCCATTACTGGAAGGACCAACCTCCACCCTCTATTTCATTGGGGGATGTGAAATCCCCACAAATGAGGTGAGAGGCACAGAGGAAGAGGAGAAAATCAGTGTAGACACCACCAAAGTATTCGACATGTCCATGGGTTTTTGGAAAGGTGGAATTTCCATAAGGGACATCAACAAGAGTGGCTCAGCCAAAGGAGTGATAAATACACACTTTTAACTTTTTTAGAGATTAGGAATTACACTCCTAGCAGGGGAGCCAAAAGTGATCTGAGCTTAGTTGAACAAAAGCAAAGGGGAGAGTCTGAGTGGAAACCTTGATACAAAGTTGTCTCCCTCTTTTAGCTTCTTTCATAGCTTGAGAATGCTTATGCATGAGGAGCCTTTTTTTGGCGCTTGGCTCATGCACAAGGTGTTTTCTATGTCTTCGAGGCTAGAGGTCGGGGAAGCTGACGAAGGGTGAATATTGCTGCTTCACCATAGGGGTGTCTATTATAGCCATTTTTAGTAGAGGGGCAGGCTCCTGAATGGGAGCAGAAGGAGCGGGTTGAGAAAAAATGGGGGAGTCAGCTCTAGTGCCTCAGTAGTGGGCCTCTTCTCATTTATTGCTTTTGGGCAAAGGTGGTAGGGGAGCCTTGAAGGATGAGACATGGGGATTTACATGAGGGGCCATACATGCCCGTGTCAGTGGTCCTAGGCTCTATAGGAAGTTTAGGAAGCTCGAACTTGGGACACTTGGGATTTCACCAAGTGAGTACCATAGGATTCTCTCATAAACATGAGGTAGAAGCAGATGC
This sequence comes from Sequoia sempervirens, assembly GCA_007258455.2. Taxonomy (NCBI): domain Eukaryota; kingdom Viridiplantae; phylum Streptophyta; class Pinopsida; order Cupressales; family Cupressaceae; genus Sequoia; species Sequoia sempervirens. Next base: position 5,725 of record VDFB02078080.1, read on the forward strand.
CACCATAGTAGGGAGAGAGGAAGCGTCAGGTTGGACAACGAGAGAAGAAGAGGAGGATCCCTGAGAGTGCTTCCCTTCTTCTTTCCTTTGAGCCATGGTGGCATCGTTGTCAGCTTTTAAGCAAGCCCTATGTGAAATTGCATAGGGTGATGGAGGGTACCTCACTCTAGGAATTAAGTTCCCTTTCTTGTACTTCTAATAATTCTGGTACAAGAGGTCCTTCTTAAGTGGGAGAGAACCAACAGGTGCGAGCCAGAAGTGGTCTAATGAATAACTACCACGCTCAACTAGTGGTTTATAGCCAGTTTCATAGATCACATGCATGGAAACCTCATGAATGAATTTCAAATATTTATACACAATTGGGGGAACTTTGTTTATAGCTACTAACTAGGGGATACCCAACTTCACTCTGAAGAGTTCAAACCCCAAGATTATATCAAACAAAAAATTCACAAATTTAGGTCTGACAAGGACTGACAAAATGATACTACCAAGAGTGGTACTAAAAGTCCATTATGCATATGGATGGTGCTTATAGGTGTATCATACCCATATTTACATAGAAATTTAATTAACATGATCTCCTTAGTTATGATATTCACCTAAAATGTTAGGTCAATAAGAACACCTGCTACAATGTTTCCATTGATTCACATAGGGATATAAAGGGGAGACAGTTCTCTATTGAAACCCATCGACAAGTCCTGCAAGGTGAAGGTTATACCTAGAATTCTACTCATAGGTTGCACAAAGGGGATAGGTTGATGTAGAAAAGAGGTCATCATGCACATTAGACAATACTTTCACAAAGCCCCCAAAAGGTTATAAAATAGGATAGTGACCCAATTAAGGTTTTGTTGCGGAACACTTACGGAACCTTCCAACTACACCTACTAGGTGCGCAAGTTGGGTTGCAAAGTGAAAGGTCCTACAACACACACACCTACAACACTCCTAGAACATGAGGAAAGGAGCTTTTAGTACTACAAGATGAAACCAAAATGGTTCATGTCAGGTTCACCAAAAATGTAAGAGAAGGGGAACAACCACGTGAAGGCTCCAAGTCATGGAGAGCCGAGAGTGGAGGGCTGCCCTAACTTACCTCACTCTAAAGGGGTGTTTCAAATAGGGTTCTAGAATGATGAGCACTATAAATTACTTTTGTCACTCTTCAAACCTAAAATACAAGTTTAGACTAGGCGAGCTAGTTTTTAAAGTCAATATTGCACCTCAGACAACTCTATCTAAGGATGACAACACAATTTTGGGATGATAGCATGGTGCACTAGCATTCATAAGGCTAGAAGAGATGAAGTACAATATAAACCACCTAAAAAAAACTAACAACATAGCTGGTTATTCTTAAATAAACAAAATAGAATGATAAGATATTAAAAGTATAAATGAAGATGATAAAGTAGATAGATAAAAGCTAGGGTGATGAAGATGATCTCACCAAGGTGCCAGTTCACCAGCTAGCTCCAAATGCACGTTCACCTACACACAAGAAAGAGGGGAAATTGTTGGGGCTGTATAGGGGTTTACCTTAGTCTAACTCTTGTTTTGGTGTTTGCACCTCCACGGACAGCCAGATAGCAACAAGATAGAAATATACGATAAAGAAGTAAAGAAAGTAGAAGTTGCAATAAACACTACAAAACAATAAAATGCTACTCAACCAAATCACAAAGGAGAGGATCGAAACGTTACCACCTCCACCCAAAATCTCACTAGCCAATGGAGGAGAATGCGGACTTGGAAAGGTCACCACAACCTCAATTGTGATGAAGGGAGGTCTTGCAAGACTCCAAGCCCACGCTATTATGGATTGCTTCACACTTGCTATGTGGAGTTGATGGAGTGCTACCATTGTAATGAAGTGTTGAAGTGCTACTGGAAATGCTAAGAGATGGCTTGAGAATGTGTGTAGAGCTCAAATGAATTGCTAAGAGATGTGTAAAGAGATGGATTGAATGAAGAATGGATGAATTTGAAGGAATAATGAGGAAGAATAAGGCATTTTCAGGTCATTTGGTCGAAGAGGGATGTTATGATTCATCCCCAATTAGAAGTGTAATGCCTCTACCAACATCAAATGTAGGAATCCATTAGGGACGACAATGCACCACACGTGCATCCCCAACAAATATTCTCCCACCGCCACAAAAAACAAATGCCAAATGGAAGGAAGGCAGTTGGGTGATGTGGAATTTTTCCTTTAGATTTGATTTTCTAAGGTGAGGGTGTGCGAAAGGAGAATTTGCATAAGGGGTGCAAATTCACTCCTATACAAACACCATCATCTCCTTTTGATTGTACTCATAAGTCTAGTTCAAGTAAAGGTATCAACCCAATCTTTTATCAACATCTCAAGAGATCTAGCACAAACTAATCAACCTTGTCATCATCATTTTGTCTAAAGGATTGAACATCAAATCCCATCACATTTGAACACCAAATCCAAAATCAATTTTATTATCCTTTTTTCCCAAAGGTTAAACATTGAATCCAAATCAGCTTAAACATCATCCTTTGGTCCAAAATACTTGTCAACATATCCTTGGAAATCCATTTTGAAATCAAAACCTAAAAAACATCATACATCTACCATTTATCTCAAGTATTTCATCCATAAAGGTCTTTTAGTAGTTTATGACAACTACTAGATTGCAACACAAGAACCTACAATACAAGAAGAACATGCCATCCAACCCTAACAGTTCTAATACTCCTAAGACCACAAGTGTTGATACCACAACTAAAATGACATGGGGATTTCCCTATAGCATTGCTCCTCTTGGGTACACCACCCATCAACAACAACCAAATATGGGTTCTCAACAACCAACTTTGGCCTCTTAACAATCTAACATCTCATCACATCTCAACAAGGAAATCAACCAACTCGAGGGAAAGATGGATATGTAGAAGAAGAATTTGATGAAGAACTCAATGAAGAAAAGATATTAGAAATGACTCAAAATCCTCAAATGATAAAAGTCATTGATGCACTACTTCCTTATGATTCAAATGCTACTTCTATAGGATTTCCCAACATGGTGCTAGGCTACCCATTTATTTAAGTGTTGAAGCTCTTAGAGACCCAACCCTTATTCATAGGGGTGAAGATATAGTGGTCTGGCGAGTCTCTCAACCTATAAGACAACAAAAAATTATAGCCTTTCTTACACAAAAAAATGATCCTCCTCATGCAAGACAAGTTAGCAATCCCTTGTATAGACAATCATCACAAATGGAACAAGCAATTGTATACCAACAAAACCAACCAAATCCTAATATTTTTATAGCCCAAAACCTTTCACAAAAATCAACTGACCCTTTCACCACTCCATTTGTAGCTCATAATGTTTTAACCATTATGTGGAGACCAAATACATGAAGGAACTTGTATGAAACCTCTTGGTCATAAAATGCACCTCAACAAGGTCAAAATCCTAACATACAAAACATATCAAAAATTCCTCCTAGACCACCAAAATTTGCACCAAATCCACCAAACTTAGCACCAAATCCATCAAAATTTGCATCAAATCCACCATTACATGCAAAAATTCCACCACAACCACAACATATAGCTTCACCCATCTATACCGCTCCTAATCCATCTCTTCAATGACAACAATAACCACCCATCTATCAAAATACACAAAATAATCCATCTCTCCAATCACAACAATAACCACCAATCTATCAAAATACACAAACCAACCCTCCTCCACAAGACATGACACAACAACAACCTCTTCACCAAGAACAAAACCCCTCATACAACACTCAATATCAACAAGGGTTGAAATTTCAAAATCTAGATCCTAACACAATGCAATATCAATATGATACTACATACACCCAAACTCCACAACATCAAAATGCAAATCCTCAATACCAACAAAACAAAAATCCTTAATATCAACAAAACATGAATCCTCAGCATCAAAATCTTATACCTCAACATCAAAACATTAACCCTCAACACCAAAACCTTATACCTCAACATCAAAACACTAAGCCTCAACATTAAAACCTTATACCTCAACATCAAAACGTTAACCCTTAACATCAAAACATCCACCCTCAAAGTCCAAACATTGCTCCTCAATATCAATACAACATCCCTCAAGGTCTGATACAAACTCAAAACCTGTCTTACAACTATAATCTACCTAATCCTCCACAAAAAACTCAAGGTGATGAGTTAGCACTACAAATCCAAAATCTCAATCAAAAGATAGAAAAAATACAACTTGGAAAGATTAAGAAGAGCTATGTCTTAGCGAACATTTTCCCTTATCCATATGATCGAAGGATTGCCATGATCCCCTTCCCTAAAAACTTTGAAATTCCTAAATTTGACAAGTACAAAGGAAGAGGAGATCCCATTGAACACATATGAGAGTTTTTTGTGGCTTGCATGGAGGTAGCCAACAATTATTCTTACTTAATGAGACTCCAAGAAGTCTTGGTGGGAAAGCTATAGGATGGTTTTCTCATTTTCCTCAAAGAATCAAAACATTCAATAAACTCTCAAAAAAAATTATCAATCATTTATTGTACAAAATAGAACAAGACATCACCATGATGGATTTGTACAAGGTAAAACAAAACCAAGGTGAGACTTTTTCTTTCTTCTTATAATGATGGAAACATAAAGAAAGTAAATGCAAATGGCTCATCCCTGAAAAACAACTTGTTGACATTTTAATTGGAAATATAAACATCGATTTGAGCTTCCAATTGACTATGCTATGTCCCAACTCATTTCATAATATCATTAAAAAATTAATAACTATTGAAAAGGCCCTTATTACAAAAGGAATTATCAAGATATACAGCAATAGAGACCAACCTTCTAGCTTAAATGATAAACTACATGTATTAGAAAAAAAATATTACCAATGATGGAGTAGTGGATGCTAAATTTGTGCAAGACATACAACCTCCATCTAACAATCCTCAAAACAATTTTCAAAATAATCAACCAAATAATCCTCCAAGCAATCAACCAACCAATAAAAATCAAAATCCTCCAAGAGGACAACCAAGACCTATGAGCAATAACTTCAACCAAACAATATTGAAATACACTCCTTTGGGAAAACCTATGGAAGTGGTATTGCACAAATTTATTCAAACAAACCTTATCAAACTACCTAATAATAAGAACTATGAAGAACCACAATTTGAAACTCCTTGGTACAATGAGAATGACCATTGTGAATTTATAAGACTAAAGGAAATAGAACCAATAATTATATGAAACTCAAGAATATCATACCAGATCTAATTGATAAGGGAGAAGTTGACATCAAACATCATCCTAAAACATTCAATAACAATGAATTGGGAATCTATAAGGATCCAATCCCTAACCATAGTAAAGGAAATCACAAAGGTAAGGGAAGGGATTACAATAAAATCTCATACTCCAATGACAATGTAGTGAGTGCCACTTATGAAGCCAACCATCATATTGTAGTCGTAACTATAGTTGATAAAATACTAAGTGTAATGTTACTAAATGATGAGGTAAAGTTACAATCCAAGGAGCCCCACCACAATCTAAAGCTTTCCCAAATCCTTCATAAGTTAAGTATAATCTTATTGGCCATGTAAAAAAGACTCACGCACAAATTTCCATTCTTGAACTTCTCAAAATATCCCTAGCTCATAAAGAAGTTTTGGATAAAGCCCTAGTAGAGTCTTTCATACCCAAAAGCATTAGCACAGAATAGTTTCAAGCCATGGTAGGACAGATTGCTTCTACCCATCATCTTGTCTTCTTCAAAAGTGATCTTCCCTTACACAAATATCATAATCAAGCTTTACACCTAGAAGTTTGCATCCATAAACATAAAATCAAGAGTATTGATAGAAAGTGGCACACGCTTAAACATTTGTACCTTAAAACTTATAAATCAGCTTAGGGTATTGTCCGCCTCAATCTCAAGCAAGTTGTTTTTGGCTTTGTGTGGATTTTTTACATGTTTTGATGTGTGTGGTAGAATAATAATTAATATGATGGTGTTTTGGTGTGGAGATAAATGAAAGTGTCTATTTAAATTATGAAAAGTTGAATAGTATTGAATGTGTTTTATTTTGAAAATGAAGCAAAATAGAGTAGAAACATTTTAATTAATGTAATGTATTGTTTTATTTATATCTTAATGTGATACTAATTCAATTATTGTTGTGTGCTTGAGTGCACTTGAGTTGCAGGAAGTTGAAGACCAAATGTGTGATTAAGGTGAGGATGTTAGCATCTTGACAGGACAAAGCAAGAAGACCTCTCGATCACACACACACACTTAGATTCATATAGATTGCATTTAAAATGTCTAATTTTTGTGTGTTTGTTTTGAATTATTTGCAAATTAAATAACAAATAGTAAATTAAATAAATGATGAAATGAAAGCATGATAAAATAAAGGATTAAGTTTTAATTAAAGTTAATTATAGATTCTTGATTTAAATACTTATGCATTCTATTCTTCTTTTAATTTGTGTTAGTCTTGGAGTTAATAAGTTAACCATTAGTTATAAGATATTTATTTTTATTATTGAGTAAATATTTTCAAAAGGAGATTTACATGCAATTAAATTGAAAATTATTCTTATTTTTAAAATCCATTTCAAGATTAGGGTAGAAATGAAAAGGAAAAAGTATTTTTAAAAGGGAAAAGAGTTCGAGAAGGTAACGGTTCTTGAAAATATGCTCTACAATTTTGCTCTAATGGCTACCAAGAAAATGTTGAATCCTTTAGCTTAGTGAGTTTCAGAACTATTTTTTGGAAGATAGGAGGAAAATAAAGTGTTGTTAAAACATCTAGAAAGGAGGAAAGAAGAAAAGGATTCTCAGAAAAAAACCATATTGAAAAGAGGCAAAAAGGAAGAGGTTGTCTGAAGAGCAGCTCCAATCTCCAGCTGGAAGTGAACTATCCAGGTTTTCCATTCTTTTCCACCAATCTTGTTGAAATATGGAAATACTTCTGAAGAATTTGAATGTAAAGTGTTTGAATTGCATGCAAAATCTGTTAAAATCTGAGAAAATGTTTCATTCTTTGAGTGCATTAAAAGAATTTGCATAATTTTACTTCTTTCAGATTGGGGCTTTTCTCCCTATGATACTGTGGTTCATAGTTTTCATTTTTTTTTGAATGCTAAATATTTTATACTGAAATTCTAACTAAATATATATAATATATATATATACACACCCCTATATTTTGTGTGCATATCATATATATATATATATATATATATATATATATACACAGTTAATAAAGCTTATGGAATTGTTGAATAGACGGTTGTATAAGAAATTTTTTGAAGGCTTTATTTGTTTACTTTGTGCAAGAAATGAGGGGACTACACCCCAGCCCTGTCCATAGAGGAAGGGTGGTGCTGTGAGAGGGCAATGCCCTTCACAGGCCAAGGCCTGTGGAGGAGGCAACGCCTCCTCACAGCCAGCGCCTTCCCCTATGGGGAGGTGTCAGCCTCAATTTCCTTACAAACTGTGAGTTAATAGATTTTATTTATCTTTCAAAGCTACGAATGATGAAATCCAATTTACTTTTCAAAACTACAAATTATAAAATTTTGTCTACCTTTCAGCATTGCAAAATATAAAATCTTTATATTGTGCATTGGAAGCACTGTTAGTAGTAATTTAAGATTGTATATAAATTTTAAATATACATATATATATATATACACACATACATATATGCATACTTACATACAAACAAACTCTGGAATTTGTATACTCTCTTTATTTTTTCCATAGAAAATATTACTCTCTGTTAGTAGAGTTACACATAAAATATATAGGGATAAATATATATATAGATATATACACAAATATATATATATATAAATATATATAAAAATATATATATACCTAGCATAAATATCATTGTTGTCTACAGAAAACACTACTTTCTATCATTGGAACTAAACTTAAAACACAACACATTATATATACATCCAGCCATAAGTTTACCATGTATTTATGTATATGTGGTTATATTATAAATATATATACAAATCTGTATAGTGAACTTTAAAATTTAAAAGTTGAATCTTAGAAAAGAAGTAGATTAAATTCGCACAAATAACTATGTACACTAGAAAACTTCTAATTATGTGCAAATCTGGAAACCTACTTTCTTTTCTTTTCTTAAACTTTTTTTTTTCTTCTGAATATTGATGCATTGCATCTGTCACCATTTTTCATTTCTGAAACTTTATAGCAAATGTAAGTTATTGAAAACACATTCAAAATTAGTGATTTTTCTAAAAAGAGTGGATTCCTTTTTGTTGAGACTATCAAAATTACTTACTGTGATCTAGTAAATAGAATTGGGACTGAATTTATTTTACATTGTAAACTCACTTGAAATTGTACAAGAAAACCTCATTCACTGAATGCATGCATGAAAGCTATTTTTGACAATCTTTGTGTCAACATTGAAGAGTGATGAAAATTTCTTTGAAATAAAGTAATGTAAAATTGAATGTAGACAGATGGAAAATGTATTATTTAATGTGTATTATAGAAACTTCCGGGATAGGATGCCAAAGGTGGAGCCACAGAGACGATAGTTTTACCTTTTCTAAAACTATCATTTGTTTTATTTATGCTTGGCCAAGCACTTGCACCATTGAAATAGATGGAATTAAAAGCCTAGAACTAAATGAATATAGGTCTCCGCCACCTCCTGTTTGCAAGAAATATGTGATTCTCATATTAGGAATGCATATAGGCATCAGGCTTGCATCGAGAGTTCCCTCCTGCGTTGTTGTTTCAAGTTGCTAGGCTCCTCATACAGGGTTAGAGATTTTTTCAAGTTAAGAAGGAACTAGGTGAAGTCATGTACTTTGTGGTTGGGCGGAAAAGGTGCCTTAATCACACTCTTGGCCCCAACTTGCAAGAAGACGAGTGGTGTCACGGCGGTTGAGGTTCAAATATTTATATGCTATAAATGTATTCATGTATTATTTTGAATGGCTTGTAAAGCCCACTTGTAAATGTAACTCTTTTTAAAAATTCAGTATTGTAACATTGAAATAGATGTATTGGAATGAAAGTTTTGATGTAACATTGAAATAGATGTACTGATTGAATGATATTGATGTAATTGAAACTTGAAAGAATTTATGGAAAATTATTGTTATGCAATTGGAATTTACATATATATCATTGCAATGATCCTTGTTAATGGAATTTACTTCTTTTGCATACATGGAATGAAATTAATTACTGAATTTTCCTTTTGAGAAATTATGGGAAGATCTTGATCTATGCATCCTTTGTTTTTAACATACTTGGAATGTATTAAGTTTGGTAAATTATGTGGCTAAATGAACATCAACTTGCGAGTGTTACAAATATTTTGATGAGGTTATTCAAAAGTAGAAAAGCATTACCATCAGGGCCTATGATGATAATAAGAGAGAATCAAAGGGTACTATCAGACTTCTCATTCAAGTGGGACCAACAATAGCGAAAATAACTTATCAAGTATTGCATCTTGAGTTACCATATAACCTTCTCTTGGTATGCCCTTGGATTCATGCAATGCAAGTTATCCCTTCAACCTATCACCAAAGCTTAAAATTCCCCTATAATGACAAGGATATCACCATTTATGTTGATCCAGAACCCTTTCATTATTGTAAGAACTTAGAAGAAAAATATACCTAAAGATCTTCCAAGTTGCTAGCAATGATATCTCCTTGCACTCATTTTCTTACATTGACCCATCATCTTTAGCCTCATCCTATCAAGCCTCATCTTCCCTTGCTGCATAATCCTCATAAAACCCACCTAAATTTGATCTCAAGATCTAAGTACTAGACAATAGTTGCAAGGATTATCATCTCAAACAATCATGTTTCATTGGAAAACTTTTGCTATCTCCAAGATCATATGGGAAACCACAATAAATTAAGGAATTTGATACTACTACCATTGAATTCAAACCCGCGATCTTCACTAAATAAAGAGATTTGAACAAGGAATTCTCAAGTGATGAAGATTTTTCTACTTGGTTATACAAGGAAGAAGAAGAACAAGAGCCACAACCTATCTCTTTTTATCACAATAGAAAATCTTTTCAGCTTATCAAGAACATGGGATTCACATGAAAAGGTGGCCTTGGCATATGTGAACAAGGTATGAGAGAACCTCTTATCCTGGAAAAGTGCAAGAAGAACGAAGGGATAGGATATGGTTTGTTGGATGATATTACTCCTAACACGGGAAAAAACTCTTGTGAGGAAGGTTTTTCCTCTCTTGTGGTTAATACATCTAATGATGATGATTCCATCGAGGACTCTTTCATGTACATCACCAACCTATTCAAAAATTATTTCATTAATACCATCACTACCCTTTCATTTGACCAACCATCCAAAAAAAAATGAACTTCAACTTGTCCATCCTCAATTGATTGTCTAGGACCAAGAACAAGCACCAGTTTTAGATATATTCCAAAGCAATGAAGCTATTGTTGATTTTATGGGACTAAGAGAAAGCATACCACTTGGATATCATAAGGAAAACTTTGACATAGAACTTGGTGAAGGAGCATACTTTAGAGGTGAGATTGGATCCTTTAGTTGCAAAAGTAAAAACTTAAAAAAAAAAAAGATATCCCCTAGTGAAAACCTTGATGTGGCACTATTGGATCATGAAAAAGAAAAAAAAGACATATTTGATGGTGAAAACCTCTTCAAGTCACCCAAAAATGGAGGATTCAATCTCCCAAGTACTACCCAACACCAAGAGAGATCAACAATGCTAGTAGAAGACTATGAGCAGACAAATGTGGGAACATCATGTTCACCTAAGATCACCTTCTATGTAGCTTCTTTGGAGCCTAAGGAGAAGAATAATTTCACATCTTTCTTAGAAAACTATATGATAAACTTTGCTTGGTCCTAAGTCAAAATTCCTGGATTAGACCCATCCTTGGTGGTGCATCACTTGATAGTTTTTCTAGGATCAAGACCAGTAAAAAAAAAGGCTTCACAAGATACATTCACAAATAACACTTTTAGTTAAGGTGGAGCTACAAAAACTCTTGGATGGTTGTTTCATTAAAATGATTGATTATCCTAAGTGGGTATCAAATCTTGTACCAGTTTCTAAGCCTATTGGGGGCATAAGTATTTATACAAAATTTAGAGATCTTAATAAATCTTGTCTGAAGGATGACTTTCCCTTGTTTAATATAGACATCATAGTGGATTTAATAGTAGATCATGAAATTCTCTCCTTCATGGATGGTTTTTCAAGATATAATCAAATTAAAATAGCTCCAAAAGACCAACACAAAATTTCCTTCACTTGTTTGTAAGGAACTTATTATTGGAATGTCATGTCGTTTGGGCTTTAAAATGTGGGAGACGCCTATCAAAGGGTGATGACTGCTATTTTTCATAACATTTTTCACATCACCATGGAGGATTATGTAGATGATCCCCTAGAAAAGTCTCGAACAAGACAATGTCACTTGGATGTTATAACACACATATTCGATGGGTTAGAAGAGTATAAGGTACACCTCAATATGAAGAAATGTGTTTTTGGTATCACATCAGGGAAGCTACTAGGATACATTATATCTTGAAGAGGTATTGAATTAGATCCTGCTAAATTTAAAGCCATCTTGGACATGCCTCCAACAAGGACATTGAAACAACTTTGTAGCCTTCAGGGAAAAATTCAGTCAAACTGAAGATTTATAGCTTAGCTAGCTAACAAGTGTCATCCTTTTACACATCTGCTTCACAAATATGTTTCCTTTAAATGGGAAGATAAGTTCCAGCAAGATCTTCAACAAATTAAGGACTATTTGGCATCATTTTCTATTTTGATTCCTCCTCTACCAGATAAACCATTGATCCTCTACATATAGATTACAACTTCAGTACCTCTAGGCACTTTATTAGCACAACATGATGAGAATGGTAAAGAAAGAGAACTGTACTATATCAGTCGCACATTGGTGGGGTATGAATTAAATTACACACCTATGGAGTGAGCTTGTTTAGACATTGTCTTTGCATCACAAAATATTAGACATTATATGCTTAGCCAAAAAATAAAGCTCATTTCTAAAGTAGACCTGCTAAAATATATTTTGGCTAAGGCAGCCCTAACTAGTCAAATGGTGAAGTGGGTTATGATCCTTAGTGAATTTGACATAGAATATGTTGAAATAAAATTAATAAATGGACAAGTGATAGCAGATCAGTTGGATGACACACCTATTGAAGACCATTCATTGATATTATAATTTTTAGATGAAGGAATCCTTGTGATGACTCAAAAAAGCCAATGGAAATTGTACTTTGATGGATCTCACACCCAATATGGATCAGGAGCTAGTATTCTCTTTATTACACCTCAAGGAGATAGTATACCCAAATCATACAGGATTGTATTTCCTTGTACTAATAATATAGTAGAGTACAAAGCATTGATCACTAGATTAAGAATGGAAATTGAATGGAAAATCAAGGAATTACAAGTCTATGGAGACTCATAGCTAGTAATTCAACAAGTGAATGATGAATATCTAACTAAGGATGATAAATTACTTCCTTAAAAAATAATGGTAGATAGTTTTAAGTAGTATTTTCTATTCATTCTCTTTGAACAAATACCAAGGGTCAATAACAGAGCTATTGATGTTATGGCTACTATTGGTTCTCTTTTGGACATGGCACAAAATAGTCATAAATTTGAGTTTCTTGTGGAGCAATTGCTTGTACTCGCATTTGATGTCCCAAAATTGAACTTGCGTGCGACGTTGTTCATCTCAACTCACCTTGGTATCAATATATCTATGCCCATCTTCAACATGGAATAATGCCCCTTAACCTTACTAAAAACAAAAAGAAAACTTTTATCCGACGAACATCATGCTTTACCATCCTTGGAAATATGTTATATCGATGAAGTCTTGATGGGACATTGCTTAGATGCTTTAACCCTGAAGAGGCATTGACTCCCTTGTAGGAAGTGCATGAAGGTGTTTGTAGGTTGCATTCTAGCGGACCTAACCTAGTCAAGAAGCTACTAAGGACTGACTACTACTAGCCTATGATGGAACAAGAAGGTAATCAATTTGCTAAGAAATGTCTTCAATACCAGCAACATAGTGATATTATTCATGTACACATATAGGAGTTACATATGATCACGATACCATGACCCTTTTCACAGTGGAGGCTCGACCTCATAGGCAAGATATCCCCTACCTCATCGAATGAACATAAATTCATTATAACCACCACAAAGTACTTTATGAAGTGGATAGAAATCATACCCTTGACCTATATCAGAAGCAAGAAAATAGCTAAGTTTATCCTAAACTATTTAGTTTAACGCTACAACATACCTCAAACCATTGTCACTAACAATGGGGCTCCTTTTAAGAATCAGGATGTCTATGACCTATGTACTAAGTTCCACATCCAATACTATTTTTCCACCTCATACTACCCCTAGGGAAATTGTTAAATGGAAGTGTCGAATAAAACTATCCTTAAAATCCTTAAGAAGATAGTTAATGACACTAGCTATGATTGGAACCTCCAACTAAATCCAACTTTGTGGGCCTATTGAACTACCATACACACACCCACTAGTTCTACCCCTTTCTTTCTAGTATATGAAACCAAAGCTATCATGCCTATAGAGGTCAAAATTCCTTCCTTAAGGGTATCTTTGCAAAATCTTGTCAGTAATGAATAATATAGAGTATCCAAACCACAAGAGCTTGAGTTGTTAGATGAAAGATGTTTGAGTGCTCTCAACCATCTTCAAGAATACCAAAACTGTCTCAAGCATAGTTATAATAAGAGAATCAAGAATAGAAACTTCCAAGTAGGTGACCTAGTCTTGAAGGAAAATCAAAAGATTCATCTTAATTAAGAGGGTAAAGGAAATTTTGAATTGAATTCATTGGGACCCTTTGTGATCACAATAAACTATGGCTCATGAGCATATCAGTTGGCTACCCTTGAAGGAGAACCTTTGGCGGAACCTATTAATAGTAGCCATATTAAGAAGTTCTACACCTAGCCTATCGAAATATCCTAGAAAAATACAAAAAGAATAAAAAATAAAAAATAGTAAAGAGAAATAAATCATCTTTTTAGAGAAAACCATTTTTGTGGTGCTTCTAGGACAGGTTCCGTGGTGAAAACTTGGAAAACAAGCACCACATTTAGATAGGCTCCACATTGTTGTCTGTCAAAAATTTTCTCCATCCCATCCATCCATTATCATAATCATGCTTTCATCCATTCCATCCATCCACATCATAATAAATGTGTGTCCAACCATGGCTTGATAACTTGTTAAGTGTCTAACCTTGTCACACTATCACTATCCTCCATCTGTTGAATACCATCTATCTGAAATAAATCCTATACCTAACTAGGGTCATCCTATTGAAGCTATTAGATGGATTTGATCCTTGTTAATATCTCAAGTCACATATAAATCTTGAAAATTCAAAAACCTCAAAAAAATTCAAAAACATTCATAAAATTTCAAAAACATTATTATCCATCCAAGTATGACCTAATAGCCCAGTCCAATAAATCAAACTATGAATCCTCTATGTAGTTATGTAGGCAAGGCCATCATCGATGAGCCCTTGAGGCATTAGGCCAGTCCCATTACATCCTTTTCTCTTTAAATATCTCCAAAACACCAAAAATAACCTCAAATAACCTCAAAAAAAAAAACATTTACAAAAAACTCAAAAATACCATCTTCGCTATTGCCCATCTGTAATAAACCATACATCCACAATAAAATTACCATTTCCATCATCCTTTGAAAAAGCAATCAAAATAAACACAACTAGATCAAAATACAAACATCCAAGAAAAAAAATGAAAACTTGATCATCATTAGATAAAACAACACCTAAGTATCAATTTCCTATCAATCATCACGATAACCAACAACATCCTAGCATGAGCCTTAATGGATATATCATTCCTACAATCGGCATAATCAACAAATAGCATCTCTAAACTAAAACATCTTTGGCAAGTTATATGGTAGCTTTGTTCATCTCTTTTGATCTTTTCTTTTGATTTATCTTATTGTCTTATTTCAACAACCTCTCGAGGATATCCTCAAAAATATTTAGAGAGGAAGGCATGGGGCATGGTCATTGATTTTGTATGTGTGTTTTTTGGATATTCTTGTCGTACGATCGTGGAGAATAATTTCCTTGTGTGTGTGGAAGTCATTTCAAGCAACATAAAGTGGCCTTGCATGTTAGGTTCTCCATGCCTCTCTATGCACTAGTCTAACATGCTCTTAACTTCTAAACCATACACTCCCAACAAGGTTTCCATATGTATGGTATGAATAGGAATACTCCTCTTGTTTTCAAAGTCAAAGTCCATGAAATAGAAACAAAGTTGTCTTGGTTCTTCATAATTTGGTGCATTGTATCTATTTTCTACATTAATAAGGATTGCTATGATGAAATTATTTTTTTCCCCAAAATAAAAAACATACTTGAAACAATGGAAATAGATTTATTTATAGTTTAGGACATAGAACAACACATTTCACAATCATTCATTCAAGGAAAACCCTTGAGATCTCAATCTAAAGTATGCAAAGGAGAAAGAGATTGCAATAGGGTTGTCCTAGGATTTGATTACAAACTAAAGAGAGGTTCACCACCAAGCTAGGGCTTGGAAATACTAATGAAATGAAAGACCTAATGCTTAAACCTAATGTAACGCAAGACTTCACTAAATGACCTAGAAAGGCATGTAAAATAGAACAGAGAGCTAAGAGATGAAAGGTGTGCACCTAGAAACCTAAGAGGACTAGATGAAGGCTTGAAATGTTGAAAACACTTATTTTAATGTTGACTAGGACTCATATGCTAGACTAGGTGATTTAGTCTTAGGTTAGGGTTTCTGGGAAGGAACATAAATCTGGAAAAGATATGACTAAACCTCTTGAAATCTGCAAATTTTCCTATACTAGGACTCATACACTAGAAGTGGCGTATCAATCCAGTTAGGTTTTTTTAGAAATTCAAAGGATAAATATGCTCCTCAATGTCTACTCCATCCTTTCCACCTGATTTCAGATCTGGAACACTGATTTGCAACATGTAGATGTCTTCCAATGATCTCCAATGCAAGGTGACAATTTTGAAAACTTTGAACACTATGACAACTTTCTCCAAACTTCCTCCTCAATGTGTCTTCAACCTAGATCTGCAAATCACACACTAAAGAGAGGGGAAAATGTTGTTTTGTTAGTGGAATGGGTTTTTCCTTGGTCAAACGTCGTTTTGGTTATCAAACCTTGTAATGAAATGAAATAGAAAGGAGAATGATGAATGAAAAACATGCAATGTTACAACTCACCAAACCCTAGCAATAAAGTGCTACAAACATGTATAAAGTGGCTCCAATGGATGTATATCCCGACTCTTGATTGAATGTGATAGATCTTGAATTGAATGCTAGCTTGAATTATGAAACCCTACATCACAAATGTTAGCTCAAAAAAAATATGATGCATGATGACCTAAACATGGTGCTTGATACTTGAATTATGCTCTAAAACACTTGATAATCAAAATTTGAATGCTCTTGAATGCTCTTGCACACTCTTGAATGCTCTTGTGAACTCAAATTTTCTATAATGATGCTCATTCAACTTGCTTGGTGTAAAATGAGTGAAAGAAACTTGTATTTATACCTGTTTATGCCAAATTTTCTGAAATTACAACACTACAAGACAACATCAGATCTAGGAGGATAAAATCTCACCAAAAATTTGAATTAAATTTAATTTTGGGCCACACATGACTCATACGCCAAAAGTGGAATATGAGTCCCATTAGGCATTAATTATAGGAGACATTTTCAAAATGCTTAGAATGATGTAAAATCAAGATTGGGCCCCAAAAACTTAGGTGGGACTCATATGCTCAAGGTGGCGTATGAGTCCCAAATCACCAAATCTAGGCCACACAACCTAAAAACACCTGAATTATGATTGGATGTTGGTTTATGTTGGGATTATCCTTGGAAAGATGCATTAAACAAGTCTTGTGGATGCAAAATAAGGCCAATTAAGGCATAAAGAAGCCTAATTATTTATGACAACTCTAGAAAATTGTGAAATTTTTGAACAACACTTTACAACATGTTAAATAAGGCACAATTAAGTCCATTTAGTTCACAAAGGCCCAAGACCTAATGTGAATGTGAAACACATTACAACACTAAATCAAGGCAACATTATGCTCAAACAAGGAGGGCCCAAATGAGCAAGGAAAAGTAAAGGGATGCTTTTTATGTTGCCACATCTAGCCCCCACTTTAGTGAGGAGGAACTTGCTTCAAACTCACACTAAAGTAGACAATTTCACATCAAGAGGGGTCTGAGTTCACCAATTACGATAAGATAGGATGAGAAAAATCAAGAGGGATGATCAAGCCCCTAGGATCAAGATCCTATGGAAAACCAATGTAGGCACAAAAGGACACACATGAAAATGATATGAGGAGCAAAAAAACAAGGCACAAGCATACAATGCTAAATACAAAGAGAAAAGAAAATTAAAAAAAAGAGGGGTGGATCAAGCTTCGACCATTTGTGCTGCATGTTGTGGATCAGATCTAGGCTATTTGTCCCAAAATACATGCTCACTCTAAGGCAACGTAACTCTAGGTTGTCCATTGGGTGAGTAATCCAAGAAGGTGAGACATACATGTGGTTGGTATGCTTGCGCTCACACACACATACAAGTGGCTAAGGGGGAAAGTCACGCCTCAAATCAGCTTCCCATCCAACGAGAACAAAGTTTATACCTCCCACGATAACATTGATAAGGCACCACACAAAAATTAACTTCTAGCTTCATGAAGCCCAGTAAGGCTTCATATGGCGATTTATGAACAAACAAAATGGCTCTAAGCATGCAAGTTTGTTATGCAAGGTATTATATATAATTGAAAACAAATGCAACAATAGGGAGCGTTCAAAGGAGTCTTGCTTAATTCATGTGAGGTTTTAATTTGGGAACATTGTGCCCTAATGTCTTGAGAGGACCAATCAAAGGATAAAATATTCACAACTTAGGGATGTGTATTGGTTTGCATCAAGCAACTAAGATAGATATAATGTATGCTAAGAGAGATCACGCCTAAAAGGTAAATCACAATGCCAACCAAAAGCCCGAAAAAACACACTAAGATGAATATAATGCTAAGAGATCCACACTCCTAGGAAATCACACTGGCTGTCAACTAAAATAAAAAACACATCATGTATGAAATAGGCGCACCATGAAACATGAAAAAAGAATAATGCAAAAGAATAATGCCAATGTATACCCCACTTTAAAATTTCTAAACACCATGCTATGAAATTACTTTAAAAGTGAAAATGATAAATTCTAACAATAAAAGAAGACATGAGAGCTAACTTAAAATCCCTATTCCAAGTCATATGTTTCTAAATAAAGCTACATCATGCAAAGAAAAGAAGGGGTTTCCCCAAAATGAAACTCCAAACACATGAGGGATCTATGGATTTGGGGTCAGTATGTTCTTGCTACAATTTTTTTTTTATTGAGCTCAATACTATCATCATTCCCCAAATACTCATAGAATAGGAAGAATATTCAAAGAGTGAAAACAAATGAAAACTTTTCAGTCCAACTATGGAAGAACAGATATCCTCCACACCCATCATCCCCAAAAGGAAAAAACAAGACAAAGAAAAGATAAAGGAAAAGATTTTGGGTCAGCTTGGAAGAGACATGAATGTCTCGACGCCTTGCCTCATCCCCAAAAGGAAAACACAAGATAAATGAAAAAGATAAAAGGAAAAAAGTGAAAGATTTACAACATAGAGAAGAATGAAGGTACAATGGGAATTTCACAAACAGAGATACATCACATAAAACATCATGGGGGATCACATTACGCACAATCACACAAAGGAAAAGAATTAATGCAAAAGACTAGTAAGGCACATGTGAGTCAGCCTAAAGCAAGTCGTCTGCATCCCAATTGTGTTCATCGTATACCAAAGGTGGACAACTAGCTAAAGGGACAATAACAAGTGTTGAACTAGGGCCATCACTAGGTTCAACACCCTTCTTAGGAGAATTGTTGTTTAAGCTCATGGAAGAGGAAGACAATGTATTCATTTCATTATGCACTTCATCATCAATCTTTGTAACCTCCTCATCATCATCTAAATTCATCACAAGAGGTTGAATGATAATTTCCAAATAAGGATTTAGATCTTGTTGCCTTTGTGCTATAGGATCCTTTTTTTGTTGCGAAGGGGGAGACCCATCATGCATTGCTTCAATCAAGTTTGGATTTTGATTTTATTTTTTTATTTCTTCATTTAACCTTTGAGCAAGGGCACAACGTCTATGCCTATGTTCTCTAGCACCTCTATTTCTTTTAGTTTAGTTTTTGAGTTGCGTTTGTGTAGGATCTGATTGATCAACCATAGGTTTATTTTCTTCCCTATGGGGAGGAATGGAAGAAACCATGGAAGATTGTTCAACCACTTTCTCTTTAACTTTGTAAACTTGTTTTATTCTAGGAGGCATGATGGGATTTTTTTGTTATCTCTTGGTATTTTGGAGGAAGTAGGAAAAGGATCTATCTTAGGTTGGTCTTGGTTCTTTGGCATGTCTTTTGGTTTAATCATGGTTTCGTCAAGGATGGTAGGCTCAGTCATGGGTTGAGGCATGTTTTGAAGGGATAGTTTTTCTATGCATTTTTCCTTGAATTTTTGGCAGGATTTGAAAAAGAAGTCTTCTCGAGGTTTGATAGGTTCCATAGGCTTGGGCCAAAAAAGAAATCTAAGGAAAAGTTTAGCGAGGAAGAAAAGGGTTAAAGCCACTATGACATGCCGCAGTGAAAATTTCATTGTCAAGGGAAATTTTAAGCATTTATGCAAAACCGAAGGGACAAATTTCATGGAGAGAAGCCATGGATAGCATAACTTCACACAAAATTGGTCCAGTTGTGGGATAATGGAGAATGAGATATCTAATATTTTTAGTCCTATTTGTAAAGGAATGGTGATCGATCCCATCGTAGGGCAAGTGAAACCATTATGCATCTTGATCCATGATTTTGGTTTATCATATATATCTTGGTAGAGTTCATGCAAAAGTAATAATTCTTTAGTGATCACCTTCTCTCCACAGATGGGATCTATTAATATCCCATTAGTGGGCTTATCATAGATTTGGTTGGCTATGTAAAGAGGACCATTAGGTGCATGTGTTAAGTATATCTTGTGAGGAGAAAGCAATCTCAAGAGGCTTTTTAGTTTGTACCTTACGAGGTATGAATTCGATCAATCCAACCATATCATCCATAGGATTGATATCTATAGGATCGTTTTAGATAGTATCATTGTTATCGTCATCCTTGTCAACATTAATCACATCATTATTTTTAGTTTCACTAGCTTTAACAAATGAAATATTATGATTAGGCATAGGGTTGGTAAATATTTGCAAGTTTTGGTTAGGAGGGGAAATAGAATTATTTCCTTGATCACTAACACTTCCAATGGAAAGTTGACCATAATCAATGAGGCCTTGCACAAAATGTTTAAGATGTTTACAATGTTTTGTATCGTGTCCATTTTGTTGGTGGTAATGACAGTAAGAATTTGGTCTATAGTTTGTGGGTAATGGTTTATTAGGATCAAAAAATTTAATGAGAGGCAAGGTAGTCATCTTCTATTCTAAGAGTTGTGACATTCTATTATTGAGGGTATTGGGCAAGGGAGTGAATTTCCTTTTCAAGTCCCCATAGCTAAAGGGTATCATTGCTTTTACGACAACTATGGTTGTTGACATGTTGAGTTTTTTTTTGAGGGGGATTCAGTTGAAGGAACCATTTATTCTATTTTCTAAAAGGTTGATAGTTTTTTTGATTTGCAGACTCAAACTTCTTAGTTTAGCTAGATGTGGATTTTGCATCATGACTACTAACTAATTTTTGATAATCATGGAGGGAAGTACATAAGTGCATGAAGGAGGGAAATTTCATCATGATAATCTTATCTTGAATATTACTTTGTAAAGTCTCTATGAACATATTTTGAAGATGAGGATCAGGAATCTTTACATCGATTTGGGAATAAAGCGATTGGTAGCACGAGATAAAGTCAGTAATCTTTTCCTCTTCTTTTTGCTTACACCTCATCAAATCGGCCAAGGTCATCTTAGGGGTCATATGAACTTGGAAATGGTTGATAAATGCCTCAAAAATTTCATTGAATGAACAAATTGAGCTATTTGGTAATGAAGAAAACCATTCTAAGGTAGTATCTTTCAAGGACCTAGGGAAAAGCTTAGCCAAAAGTTTATTGTCAAGAATAAAGTCATTGCATAAGGTGATATAAGCAGAAACATGGTTAGAAGGATCTCCTTTCCCTGCATATTTCTTGAATCTAGGAACCTCTACACCTTGTGGCATCAATGTTCACAATATATCCATGGACAAGGGATTGCTTTTGACATAATATGTAGGTGGGCCATTTTGATTTTGATTTATGGTGGAAACTTGCTTTTGAAGGGATGAAACGGTTTGCAAAAGTTGGTTTATGAGAGGGTCATTGTTTGTATTGTGAGATGGAGGTGAATAAGGTGTAGGGGTGTATGTGTTTGAGGGGAAAGTGAATGGAATTATTAGAGGTGGTAAAGTGGTAGGAGATATGACATGTGATATCACAAAGGTACTAGGGATGCTAGCAGAAATACCCAAGGAAGGAATCACATTACTAGTCAGTTGCATTGTTGTTGTAACTTGAGGGTTGGTATAGGTAGGAATAGAGGCAATTTTTATGGGAGGAGGAATTTGAATTCCTCCTTGGTTTGTAACATTGTTCAAGGGTAAAGGAAAACTAGTGATCGAGCTAAGGTGTTTTCCAAAGACCTGAACTATGTTACGCACAAGGTCAATTTTATCTTCATTTTCAAGCATGCGATGAATGTTATCTCTGGTAGGGATGGTGATAGTTGAAATTTTCTCAGTACTTATTAGATTTTATAGGTTTGCTAAGTCTTCATGAATTTGGATTGTGTTTTCTTACGAAACACTAGCAACCATTGTTTCAACATGTGTCACACTACTTGAAGGAAAAGAGTTGTTAAGGGTATGGTCCATACCTAGTGTACTAGTGTTAACACTAGTAGTGAAAGAGCTAGATAACCCAAGATCAATGACGATTGTGCTATTGTGGGATGACATGAGTCTTGAAATTCATCTCACTATAGTACTAGCAATAGGAAACCAAGTAGAAAAGCTCATGAAAGGGATACTAAATGCAATATGGATGGAAATGCAATTCAAATGAAATTAAGCTAAATGCAATGAAATAGAAACTCTGGAAACTGAAACAAAAAGTTATCAACAAAAAACATGAGCACATAAACAAAGTTTTGAATTCTAGAAAATGTAGTTTAAAATATGCACTAGGAATAAATCGCCCAGAGGGGTGTATGAGTCCTATTGAGGGTTTTTTTCACAATTTTCAAAAAAAAATTAAATGATTTTTATTCTTTTTAGTTTGGATGATCTGTAGACTAATGAAAATGAAAATTTTAGATGATTTTCAATGATGTAAGATGCAAAAATGCAACCTATATGCACTTTCACTAATGCAAGATTTAGGAGCCCTAGAATGCCAATTAACTAATGCAAACCCTAAAGCAATGTTAATGAAAACAAGATCTAGGATGATGATGCACTCCAAATCAGAATTAAGATGTTCTAAATGCAGGTTCACCAAAATGAAACAACAGAAATGGATTGCTTTATGGTTTAGTACATAGAACAACACATTTCACAATCATTCATTAAAGGAAAACCCTAGAGATCTCAATCCAAGGATGGAATAAGGCAAAGAGATCTTGCAATAGGGTTTTCCTAGGGTCTGATTACAAACTATAGAGGGTTTCACCACCAAGCTAGGGCTTGGAAAGACTAATGAAATGCAAGATCAAATGCTTAAACCTAATGCAATACAAGACTTCACTAAATGACCTAGAAAGGCATGTAAAATAAAATAGAAAGCTGAGAGATGAAATTTGTGCACCTAGAAAGCTAAAGAGGACTAGATGAAGGCTTGAAGTGCTAAAAACAATGATTTTAATGTTGAGTGGTACTCATATTCCATATTGGGAAATTTATTCCCAGGTTAGGGTTTATAGGTAGGAACAAAAATCTGGTAGAGATATGACTAAAACTCCTAAAATCTATAAATTTTCCTATACTGGGACTCATACACCAAAAGTGGCATATCAGTCCAGTTAGGGTTTTCTAGAAATTCAAAGTTTGAATTTTCTCCTACATTTCTACTCTGTCCTTTCCACCTAATTTCCAAATCCAAAACTCTAATTTGCAACTTGTAGATGTCTTCAAATGATCTCCAATGCAAGGTGACAACTTTGACAACTTTGAACACTATGACAACTTTCTCCAAACTTTCTCTTCAATGTGTCTTCAACCTAGATCTATAAATCACACACTAAAGAGAGGGAAAAAAATTGTTTTGTTAGTGGAAAGGGGTTTTCCTTGGTTAAACCCCTTTTTGGTAATCAAACCTTGAATGAAAGGAAATAGGAAAGGAGAATGATGAATGAACAATATGCAATGTTACAACTCACCAAACCCTAGCAATAAAGTGCTACAAACATGTATGAAGTGGCTCCAATGGATGTAGATCTCGACTCTTGCTTGAATGTGATAGATCTTGAATTGAATGCTAGCTTGAATCATGAAATCCTACATCATAAATGTTAGCTCAAAAACAAACATGATGCATGATACTTGAATTATGCTCTAAAACACTTGATAATCACGCCTTGAATGCTCTTGAACACTCTTGTACACTCTTGAATGCTCTTGTGAACTCAAATTTTCTATAAGGATGCTCATTCAACTTGCTAGGTGTAAATGTTAGAATTGTGAAACAAGCACAAAACCATGAGCCACATGATTAAAAAAAAAAAAAATACACCTTCCACGCAAGAGATCTGCAAACAATATGTGCAATATTCTTAAACAAGAAAAAGCTACAAAACAAACTCAAGAAGATATGAAAGCTCCAGATAATATTCGAGAGTTATTTACAATGAATATTGAGTGCTTATAAGAG
>VDFB02078081.1:0-17428 GCA_007258455.2 Sequoia sempervirens
TTTTTATAGAATTAGGTCAAATTGAAGGGTTAAAAGAAAATTTTCTAAGTAAAATTCATTTCACCAAAGACATTCAAAGAGGAGCAGAGCAAGAAAAAGAGAAATTGAAGTGTTCAAGGTGAGATTCAAAGCATCAAAAACCTAATTCGATGAACAAAGAAAAAAGGTATTTAGCGAATCTTGTGTGCCCTAGTTTGCTAAAATTATTGTTTAAAATAAGTTTGAATTCATATTTCAATGGCCACACAAAAATTTATAGAGGTTGCAGAGAAACCCCAGCCAAAATTTAAGAGATACCCTACGAAATCCATAGAAGATGATCCACTAGGCACTGTCTCACACATTCTGTATGGGGTCTTACCAACTAAGGAAATTAGGGAATACATTCATGGAAATATGGATGAGCATTCCCCTAGCAAGTTAATTGATGTATGGAAAAATGAATTAACTGGTGAAGACTTCACCTTAAAACTAGAATATAAAACCCTAGTCGAGAAGAAACTAGATTTGTGGCAGTGGTTCCCCAACTTATTTTATGATATCAAGTGGATTAGAATGGCTCTAAGTAGAATTCATGATTAGTTCGTCTAGACTGATATGGTGCACATGATCACAAAGTAGGTGATAAGAGAGATCACTAGTCTATGCTCCATCAGATCGGTTCCTATTTTGAAATCTATAAAAATAAAGATGTAATGGAGAAAACTAGTGCTATATGTGGTCAGAGAGCCCTTGATGTAAATCATATTAGAAACCATGATGTTAGGTATGCTGCCATGGTCATCAGATACAAGATTTACTTCACAAACAGAGATAACTTTGTTTTTTCCACCACAATCAATGTGGCACATGACATGGTATAGAATGGTGAAAATTATGATTTGTGTGAGTTTCTTAGGCAACAAATGATGGAGAATTTAAAAGAGATCAAAAAGAAGAAATATGTGTTTAAGTATGACACTTTGGTAATGTGCATACTTTTCTACTTTTTGAAGGAGGTTCCTATAATTGGAAATGTTAACTAGGTAAGTGGAAGGCCCGTTACACATCAAATTGTAGATTACATGAGGATCCTTGGAGACACTAATCCATAGGATGATGCCCTTACTACTTTATTTGATGTATTCCAGAGAAGAATGCATGAGAGAGAGAGAGAATTCCTAGGTTAATTATGGAATGATATAAAAATGATATCACTTTCCTAGCTTCAATAGATCATTGCATTATGGAGGTAGTGGAAATAAGATCAATTTGGGTTCTTGAGATGGGTTATGAGGTAACAAAGGCAAAAATAATTGGTTGTGAAGATGTTTTAATGAATAGTCCTAAAGATACAACAAAACCAAGGTATGGAACTTTTGAAGAAAAATCCATAGAATTCTATATGAAACAAAAGGAACCATAGATCAGGAAAAATATTGATGCCATGGTTGACATATATGCACAAGAATGCAACATTTCAAAGGAAAAGGTGTGATATGTTAGAGAAAGAGCAGATATGGGTGCTAGAGAAGCTTCCAAGAGTTCAAGAAGATCAGGTAGAACAACTACCACTCCACCATCTCTACAAAAGTCCTTTGGGGCTTTAACTACTGTAGGAGAGAAGAGAAAAACTACCACCAATCCTCTAAGAAGGGAGAAATACCCTCTGGTTGTGCATGCCACTAGGGCAAAGAAGAAGAAAACCACTACTATTGCACCTCCTACTTCCCTAGCCAAAATAAGATTAAAACAAAAAGCCACAAGAGAGAAAGATATTGGAATAAATATTGCTAATGAAGAGGAAGAACTAGAAGAAGAAGGACCATGGTTGGTCTAGAAAAGAAAGAGTGATGCTTCAAAAGGTGAAGCTAGCATCAAGAGGAGAAGAGTTGATATGGTTGATACCAAGAGCAAAGAGGAGAAAGAGAAAGAGAAAGAAGCCTTCAAGATACACATAAGGGAAAAGAAGAAGGAAGCTGCAAAGCAAGGTGATCCAGAGAATAAGAAAGACAAGGAGACAAGTCAAAAGAAGTCTTTGGTGAAAAGCAAAAAGCAGAAACAAGCTAAATTAGTAAGGCCTCACTCCCTAATGAAACTTGAGGCTCTATTTAATAATATTATATAGAATGAAATGCTGGTAGAGACTATAACATTATACAAGGATGCAAATGAGGTAGACAAGGCTACCATCATAGAAGCAATAATCAAGTATATAGTTGTGCTCGAAGCTAATATTCAAAATATCAAAAAGGATATTCTTGATCATGAGCTATGGAATACTTTATTGAAAAGGAGACAAGAGGCAATACAGGAGCATGAAAGGCTAAAAGATGAAGCCTTGGAAAGAGTTGGTGCTCCACTTTCCAAAGATGATAGGGCCACATTGGTCAATGTATATAGTAAGGAGATGCGAACAAAACAAAGAGTCATAATTTTCATGGGAAAAGATAAAAGTGATATGGAGAGAATCCAGAAAGAGATCAATGATAAAGCTAAGGAGATTGTGCAGAAGTTTGGACTGACTCCGGTGATTGAAGAAGAAATGAATGATGACACCAGTGCTTTGGAACCAAATGTGGAAGAATAAGTGCAACATGAGCATGATACTAATGAGGAAGCTACAAAAGATAACACCCATTTGGAAGTGGAGGATATGTCAAAAGAGAATGAAGAAGAGGAAATGATCAAAGAAGACATTGCAAAGGAAAATGACATCACTCCTCTGATAGAAAATGTTGAATTCATTCCTCCAAAAAACATAGAAAATACTACTGTACAGGAAGAGAACACTAACAAGATTGATGATAAAAATGATGATGTAGAGAATGGAGAAGAAGAAGTTGATGAGGAAAAGGAAGAAGAGCATCAAGAAAAAGAAGAAGAAGATAAGGAGGAAGATGAAAAAAAGATAAGGATGCATCCAGAGATGTAGAGAAAGACAAATCAGTTGACTCCAATACTATAGATGATAAGGGAAAGGCTACAAAAGTTACAAAGACTCTTGGTGAATCTTCTGGCTCATCTAAGGATTCTCTGAGAAATATATTAAGTGTACAACCTATTTTCCAGCTAGTTGTGTCTTCACAACTATTGCAACTGTCATTGACTCAAGGAAATGTTGACTTGAACAAGATCTCTCCTATCCATAAGCTTCAACTAGGAGACTTGTTCCATACATCTTCCAGGAAAGAGATAATTGATTCACATCAAAAGAGCAGAGAATTAATGGATGGGGCAGTTAATGCTTTCCATGAGATCATACATGGATAAAATGTGGACACATATCTCTCTGATATGGATAATCTCAAACTATTGATTGATTCCTTTAAAACATATGCATATGGATTGAAGGTAGAGGCAAAGAAAGAGGTCGAGAAGAGGTTAAGTGATAAAAGGATGCTAGAGATCACAAAAAAATGTGCTATTGCACATAAGAAATTTTTATAATTGTTGAAGGATGCAAAAGCATCTGTCGGTGAGGCTAAGGCATTATTGTAGTATGGCATGAAGTGGCCTAGAGCCATACAAAGTACAAGGAAGGAAATGGTATCCATTGAGTCTCAAATTAATGCAACCTCCAATGCGTATGAACCAATAGTTAACCTCACTTGTGTGACAAGGAATATCATAGAGGATCTTCACAAGAAGTTCTTCCAGTTGTAGGTACAAAAAGAGCACATCATTTTATAGTTTGGAGAGGTAATGGATTTGGTCAATCCCAAACTTATAATTATTTCCCGAGCTCTTCTTAGTTTTGACAAGGCAAAGAAGATGAATTTGGTACTTGTTAAACTGGAAGAAGGAGATGACTTCTATTGGAGTTTGAAATGCAGATTAGGTTGCTTGTGGAGGCTAAGCAAGAATGGGAAGACCAGTTGAAGAAATTGAAAGAGTTAACCACCTCCAGTTGACACATTTATTTATATTTTTATGCATTTATGTTTAGATTCCTTGTAAATATGCAGACAATATAAAAATATTTTAGTACAATTTTGAGTTTTTTCTTTGGCATATGACTCGGGAGGAGTCAATTCATTATTTTTCCACTTGTATGTATGAGTACATCATTCAAGGATAGTTCTGGTGAGAGTTGGAAAAATGATGTATAGGCTCCCTTTTCCCTTGATGTAAAACGGGGAGAGTATTTGATATGTATTTTGGAGATTTTTGGCATGTTTCCATCAATGACAAAGGGGGAGATTGTTGGAAGTTTGAGGAGATTGTCATTGATGATGCTATTTTGGAAACATGAGCCTAGATGGATCTTAACAACATAATACAGTGTTTTCATTGATTTAAACATTGTTGTGAATCATTTTGATTAATTTTGATAGGTTTTGAGATGTTAAAAGGAAGACATTTGTGCAAGTTGTTTTGGTCTAGAAAGCTTATTTGTGTGAAAATCTGACTAAGTGTTAGAATTGCCAACTCAATGTTATAGTGCATCAACATAAGAATATTTTTCTCTACACTTCTAACCTAATTTTTGTGGCTGTTAGATGTGTCTAAATCCAATATTTAATCTTGATTGGAAATACAGGTTGAGAGATATGTGCAATGGAGTTCTGTCTGGCATATTACAGTCACTTTTTGTATAGAGTGTTTGTGTGGGAGATCCCGCACTTCTCTGTGAATGAGTTTTTGGATTTATGGTGTTGAAGTTATGTTGTCAGATGTTAGTTGAGTATGAATTCCAAATGGTATCGAGTTTTGAGGTCCACGTGTCAAGATGTGGATACACATATGTAGGTTTTTGTATTTAGGTCTTATTTGGAGCCAACCTAACATGTTTGACGTTGTGCAAAGGATGAATACATATTTTTATCTTATGTGGGATCTATTAGAGGTCCATGCAAACCTATCTTAAGGTGTTTTGAATTTTGAATTGTGGTGTGTGTTATGGATGATAAGTTTTGGAGCCGACAAGTTATATTTTTGGTGTTACATCTAATAAGGCTGACCTAATTGATGTTACACTTGATGCCAATATATATGCTAGATTGTTTTCAGTGTTTTATGATAAGAAATGCGATATAGATTTGACATGTATTGTGTTTAATGCAAATTTGAGTAGAGTAGTGCAAATTATGTTGTAGAGGATCTAAGTTGTGTGAATGAAGAGCATTATAGAGAGTTGAATCAGAATCGGTGTAAAGATTGTTATTGTGCCTCACTAGAACTGCAATATTGTATATTGTAGATGCAATTGTAATAGTTCAAAATAGGTTGTGATCCAACTTATTTATTCTATCTTTTTCTCTGTGGACAGTGAGTCCACTTGTAGTGAGCATTTTTGTAATATACTATGACTGGTTATAATATATTGTGAGCTAATGCTCACCGTGGCTTTTCCATTTTTGGGTTTTACATGTAAAAATCCTAGTGTTCATGTGTTATGTGATATTATGGATGTTTCATGCTTTATTTCCTTACTTCAGTTGAATATGCATTAGTGATTGGATGTCTAATGTTTGAATGGTTTGAGAGAATACTAATTCACCTCCACTTTGAGTATTTTGGTTGTTCAATAGTTCCTTGGTGTGAGTTGCATAAAACTTGTAAAACTTAAAATATATGCAATGAGTAATATTTATAACACAAATAAAATAGGCATGGACTAAAAAATAATTCAACCATTTATGAAAATGAGAAGTAGAGAGATAAGGGTTATAAATTTTGACTATACAAAAAGTTAAATGATAAAAATCCACTTGATGTGACAATATTATATGGTTTTTTCTATATGACCATGGGATAAGATTCCACTTGATGTGGAAAATGTAATTGTTCTCCACTTGATGTGGTAATATATCTCTATTCAATGTAGATGTAATCTAATATTTTGTTGCTCAAAACTACTTCTTACAACTCTAGAAGAAAAGAATTGATCACTAACCTAAGGAAATAAGGTTGGAATAGAATAATGTTAGGATGTTGCACCCCATATATAATGCCCTCAAATTACTCTTTTTACACCATATAATGCTAACCAACCAACTAAAAATATATTCTTCCTTAGACTATTATTTGAGATAGACATTAGTACTAAAAGGAACTCCAATATAGATACCATGTTGATACTAGAGTTATTATCATATCCTTCTCATCTTTATTCTTGATCAAAATATAGGTAACTTTGGCTAGTGATCAAGAGCAAGATAACTCTTCTAATTTTCTATATTTACTAAGGCTAAGGAGGATATTCTTAGAGATCATTGTAGGATAGATGAAAATAAATTGCTCGTATAACTTATACAAATAATATACATAAGGACACCCTAAACAATTGTCACTAAATATCCTTCATACTTGGATTATTAGTATTTCAAACTATATTTCTCTTAAAAAATTGTTTAGGGGAAAACAGGGTCCACCAAAATGGACCAACAAAGTGATGGACCACTTATTTCTCAAGGCCCTAAACACCCGAAATTATGTAGAATAAGATGCTAATAACAACCAGAAGTGAAACCTAACTATTATAGCAACTACGGGGGATTTTTTTACAGCATAAAAGCTATGTACCTGGCCAAAAAGTTGTTTTTTAGGCTATGGAGGACTCATTCGCCTTCAATGCTGAATGGGTCCTTTTAGGGTTCAAAAAATTGATTTGAGGATCCTGTTCCTTGATGTCCACACTCTTAAATTCCCTGTTGTTAGCTTCTAGAAGCCTATATGCAATTCTGTAGAGCTCTTTCCATGATCTTGCACTTTGAATGACAACTTTAGGAACTTTGTAACTTTGACAATTTTACTCCAAATCTTGCTCAACTTGATCTTCAACCTATAAATCTGCAATCACACACTCAAGGGAAGAAAAAATTGTTCATTTGTTAGTGAATGGGGGTTTTCCTCAGTCAAACTCCTTGTAGGTAATTAAACCAATTGATGAAATGAGGAAATTAAAGCATGAACATGAAATAATGTAAATTATATCACCTTGGATGATGTCTTGTGAAACAAATCTGCAAACTATCATGTAGTGGCCATGAAGAATATAGATATAGGATCCTTGAAAATGATGTGAACAATAGTTTCAAGTAGCTCTTCAATACTACATCCACCTCTTAGCTCAACAACATGAATGCATGCACCAAACCCTCGAAATGATGATATGATCTTGAATTGCTGCAATAAACACTTGAAATCTGCCTTGAAATTCCTTATGAATTCCTTTGAAATGCTCTAATTCTTGATCAATTGAATGCTTGAATGCTTTCTAGATTGTGTTAGGAGAAACAATGTGAATTAACCCCTTATTTATACTAAATTAGGAGATAAACCTTGAAATTCAAAGAACTAAGGCCAACACTAGATGTGGAAAGAAAGATAATTAAATTCCTCCAAAAATGAAATTCAAAAAGGGGTTCTCATTAAGGGAGGACCCATTCACCATCTTGGGAAAATGGGTCCTAGTTAAGTTTCCAGGACCAAGCTTCAGGGGACTGAAAGAAGGCTAAAAACCCATTCCATATCAACTGAGAAAGGGGGGTCCTGTTAAGGGAGGACCCATTCACCATTAAGGCGATGAGTCTTAGCTCAATTTACTAGGACCAAAATTTTCCCAATGAAATAATTTGTTATTTAAATTATGATTGTTGTGGTAGATCCTCGGGAGGTGTCAAAATTAAGGCCTAAATTTGAATCAAAAGAGGGTTAATAACTCTAATTAACCACAATTAATTAAGACCACCTAGATAAGTGTGCAAGTGTCTTAAAATACTTTAGGACACTTAAATAAGGTACACATTATGTACATTTTTATTTAGAAAGGGACCCATTAGGCATAATATACATCCTAGAAAAGTGTGAAAGTGTGTTACAACACTTTACAACACCCTTGCAAAGGATAAATTAAGGCATGCTTTAGTTAAATAAAGGTCCTAGAATAGTGTGAATGTGTACAACACATTACAACACCACTCCAAGACATCATTAATTCATTCTTTCATGTCAATTATCAAACCAAGCAAGGGAAAATGCTTACTTTTTTTGTTACTTCATTTTTCCCCCACTTTAGTGAGAGGATGACCCCATGTCAAACTCACACTAAAGTAGACATCCAAGGCACTTAATTATGCAAAAATAACAAAGATACATGATCATACCTTATCAAAGGCCAAGAAAAATTAAAACAAAGGATCAAGCACAATTGATTCAATACGATGTGAGGTAGTGGTTGTTTGTCTATAACAAATGTTGCTCACTTTGGGGTAGTGGAACCCCAATCTATCCACTAGGTGAGTTATCCCAAAATATGTGTATGCTCACTTTGGGGTAGTGGAACCTCAGTGTGTCCAGTAGGTGAGTTATCCCAATGAGTTGGAAAATAAGAGAATCATATTAGCCTCTCATACCATTGTTAACTCCCAAAATTGCACCCTTGCTAAGTTGCAAAACTTAGCATTTTGGAGTAACATGGGAACACTCTTAGGCTATGGGTCACCTAAACTTGGATTGGACCTCCAGATAAGGATGGCTCCTAAATGGTAATCATCTAATACTATCCTACTATTTTTTCAAGGAAAAGGGTAAGAAAGAGTACATGAAATGAAACCTATATTATGGGCGATTCACCAAAATGATCCCAAGCATAATATTGTTGTTTTAACACACAAGAATGATCAACCACTTAAACAGTAGAATACACAACTCAAAAATGCATATGTCTTTGCATCAGTGCTTCATAACTAGGCTAAAAATGTCAAGGAAAACGTCCAAAAGGAAGTGAAAAATGTCTTCACAACTTAGAATCTCTCCTGAACTAACTCAACACATGTTATGACCTGAAATAGTTCATATTATCTGCATAAAGGAAAAGAAAATAGGAAAAAATAAAAGGGAAAAATATTCCACCATAAGATTTCATCAACCATTTTAAAAATCTTTCACAATAAAAAAACAAATGAGAAGGAAAAATAGATTATCTTATTGATCAGAAAGGTGTTTCAACTGCTATCCATGCTTGTAAATGAGTCATAATGCTATCTTTTGCCTGAAAGAACTCCAAAATAAGCTACAATGTATGCTGAAAGAAGAAATAACTAACTTCAAAAATGATGTTTGAAGTTACTTATGCTTTTTTTAAACCTTCCCCACACATATAATTCTAGAAGCTTCTTGGTCGTATGCAATAGAAAAACCCTAAAAATAGCCCCCAAAACCTCTCCAAAATGTCTCCAAAGTGAAGAAAAATTCAATCCATGACTTTACCCACAATAATTTAGGATGAGAAACTACTCCAAAATGCTCTCATTTCCTCCAAAAACCCAGCCAAAGACAACCCACATACCTTCCACATGTTTGTCACAAGTCATCATTATTCAACCTTATCTCCAAACTGGGTCAAACAAGCCTATATTTTTGGCATGTGTTGGCTAACCTCTCCAACCACCCCTATATGCTTGCATAACATAAATTTTCAAGCTACCTCCCCTTTGAATCAATAATTAAAGATAATTGCTATTATTTTTGCACCAAAATATTATTAAAGTGATTTATAGCATATCACTTTAATATATTTTTACATTCAAATTTGATGCAAAAAATAAAAAGCAAAAATAACATACAAAAAGAACTTAATATAAGCAAAGGGTATAGTATGAGGAAAATGTTTTTTTAAAACATAGGAAAAAAATGCCTAAGTGCTCACGGGCCATTTTAGGGAAAAC
Organism: Sequoia sempervirens; assembly: GCA_007258455.2. NCBI lineage: Eukaryota > Viridiplantae > Streptophyta > Pinopsida > Cupressales > Cupressaceae > Sequoia > Sequoia sempervirens. Next base: position 9,654 of record VDFB02078081.1, read on the forward strand.
AAAAACCCTAAACATACACACACAACTTCTCACTTTGATTTTATCATTCATTCTTTGCTCCACTCTACTGCTGCATTGACATGATTAAGCTAGGTCAAGGGTTTTGAAGCTAAAAATGAAGGTTTTCTAGAATCATCCTCCATAGGTAAGCTTTTCTTGCATGAAATATTGCATCTTTTCTCATTAACTATGAATGAAAATGCCATTTCGAGCTCTATTTTCTGATGTATGTAATGGGAATGCTGTTCTTTTTTCCCTGTACAAAGTGCCCGCTTGAAATTTCTAAAAATGACATTCTGTTTCCTCCATTCTTTTACTTGAGGGTTTCCATTTTTTGCATTCCATTGTGATTCCATGTAATAGGAACCAACGACATCATAATCAACCTGTTGTGATAAAATCATGGAAGATTATAATATGAATGAGACTTCATGAGAGGGTGGTTTATTGAAACAAGAGCTATCTTAGTCAATTGTTCCACAAGAAAATGTTGCACCGTAAAGGAAAAATGGTTTGCAAAATGATTCCATGCCATTGCACAATATGGGTATAATTCAAAGACTCTACACATATTTTCCATTCCTTCATGAACACTACCCTTTATTGCTACTTTAGCCCTCTTTTTTTGTTCACTCTGTCCTCAACTCACTAGCATTGTCACTTATAGCTTGAGGTCTAATTTTGAAGGATTTTAAACTTTGCAGAAGGTTTGTATCATATTTATATTTTAGGAGAGTACGACATAAATATTCTTCATTGGCCTACACCATTCAAAGATTGTCCTATGTTGGAAATAAGGCTACCAAATTTCCTTCACTCAGTAGTAATTATTTCTCAATGACATGTGTTACTGTAACAAATATTTTGAGCATCCAAGGTCTTTCTAGCACTTCTAGGGTTTTTCACCTAAAAGGAGAAAGAAGGGAAAAAATGTGCAATGTTACACTCAAAGTAAATGCAATATGGATGTAATATACCTAGATTCAATGTTTTAATGAAAGAAACTAATAAGATTAATTGATTAATGAATGAAAACTAAGGAAACAAAGAATGTTTGAAAACACATTGTGTAATGTATAAACACCTAGAAATGAATGCAAAATGTAACATAACTGAATGAAATTGAAGAAGTGCACCTGTGATGTGGATGGAGACTAGAAATGGATTCTGGAATGATGTTGATGCTGACTTTTAGGCCTAATGGGACTCATTTTCCATTCTAGGTGAATCAGTCCCAGTTTTGCAAAACTATTTTAGAACCTGTTTCTGACAAAAGGGTATCTAAACATGTAGAAAACCAAAAAATGACTTGGAAATGGAACTCATTCACCACCCATGGTGAAAAAGTCCACTTTTTAATTTCTAAATATTAAAAAGGTGAATCTGGAGCTCTCGGTTTGCACTTTGAATCTCTACAGGTATCTGCTTCTGAAACTCTGATTTTCGAACATGAAAATGAGTTTTTGTTGATATTTTGACTTGTTCAATGAAGAGAAGACCTAAACAACTTTGCAACTTGATTCTTAATGATTTCCAAGCTTCCAAAATGCCTAAATTTACAAACACACAAGACAAGAGAGAGAGAAATAGTGAATGTGAGGGAATGGTGGTTTGACTTGGTCAAACCCCTTTTAGGTAATTAAACCAAAATGATGAAAAAATGTAATGAAACATGTAACAATGGATTTTATTACCTTGCCATGAAGATTGATCTTGAATTTCTACAAAAAAAATCAAGAATCTTCCCTTGAATGTCTAAAAATTACTATCTTAATGACTTAGAATGATGAAACCCTAAGTTTCTTGACTTGAGATGGAAGAATGATGGGTGAATAATGAAGAATGGTCCTGATTTAGGGTTTAGAGACTTATATTTATAGGAATTTTACCTTATTTTCCTAAAAATTGGATCCCTAAGGTTGACATGTGAAAATAATAAACTTAAATTTCAATTTTTCCTGCTCAAAGGTAAAAAATGAGCCAAATGGGACTAATTCTCCATGTATGGTGAATGGGTTCTGTAGACATGCAAAATTCACATTATGCATTCGATCAGATTCGGTCAAATTAGCTCTTACATTAGGCAAATTCATCACTTTCATCCATTCATTAAATAAGTTCATTTATCAAATAAATCCTTATCATTCAACCTTCATCCTGCATTATCCATTTAATTAAATAAATCAAAAAGCCATTTAAATCAAATCCTAAATCATTTTCCACCATTTTCTGATTTAAATAAATCAAGTATTTAAGTCCAAAAGTCAAATCATCTAATCAGCATTAAATCAGCATAATCATCATCTAATCCTAATCTAATACTAATCACATCCCACTTGCATTATCTAGACCTAGCCACTTGCACAATAAATCAATTTTATTGATTTATTAAAACCTCATTTTCTCTCAACATGACAAGTCAAACAGGGCATTTATTGCTCTCTTTCTTGTCCCCCTCTCAAAATTTATTGCAAATTTGAATTCAAAATTTCCCCCTCTTGGGCACTCTTCCCAAATCTTGCACACACATTAACTAATCACATGATGACAAGTGTCCTCAATTCATTGGCTTGTTTTTGATCCCACATTGGTCCCTCTTCAACATTCAACATTTTGAAAATCTTTAAATACAAGCATCATCCTCAAGCAAATCCTTCACAATTTCATGCAAGGTTACTCTCTTCATTTGAGATTTGATCTTGCTTATCATCACTCCACCACCTCCATTTGCATTTACACAATTTGAGCTTTTATCAAGGATTGGGAAAGGGTCACTAGCACATGTGACACCAATCCAACTATGGAATAGGTAATTTGGTTTTGTTTTCATAATGCTTTGGTCTTTCTAGTATCATTTGTTGCATTTGGAAGCATTCCTAAGGTATTTCATAGAGGCATTTTATTAGAGTTTGCATAACACTAACCCATGCTTGAAGTGTAGTTTTGTTTGCAGATTTTAATGGATGCCTACATTTGGCGCTAGAAGGAGGGCTTATTTGAATTCTTGGCAGTTATTTGAAGTATTTCTCATTTCGTTTGTTTAAATGCTTCAAATTTGAAATGTTTGAAACAATGATTATGGACTGGTTTGCTTTACTCCTTGACCTTCATAATTTCTGTCAAAAACTTTTAATTTCTTGAGGGGTCATGGTAATAGGTTAAATCTGGCACTGATTGACTGTTATTCTCATTATCTAGTTTTCAGCATTTTGCACACAACATTTTCAACTATAACATCTGAGAGAAATCCTCTAAGACTTTCTGAATGTTTGCTTGATTAATGTTTCATCATAATCACGTGTTGTCCCTTACATTACTATCAGGAATCTGCAGTCTCCTCATATTTCACTTTAGAAGCTAACCATGAGTAGAGTTAATATGACTTTATGTTTAGAGGCACCCTGTCAGATAGGTCATTGTTTTATTTTTCTGTCAGAAAAATATTGAATGATAAATGTTGTTATGCTGAATTTCTGAAGGAATGTTTAGTATGAAAAAAAAAAAACCACAGTCAAGAATTCAGTTTTACGCCTGCCATTCACATTAGTTTGAAAGCTTTTTCTGATTTGCATTGGGGCGCAGATTTACACAGGACAAAGGCATTTACTTAACATTTATTCACTATCTCCTTTGTTCGCTTACCTTATGCATTTTGCTTAAAAGATTTTTAACAAAAAGTCATCTGATGTTTCTTTTTCATGTGCCGGCTACAAGCATTCGTTTGGAAACTTTTTAAATTCTGTTAAAACCACAAATAGCGCCAAAACTGCAGTCATTCCACTTCAGGCGACCAAATTTCTGTAAAGCATTCTGTCAAGTCACAGTATTCAAGTCTTCCGCAGTTGTCTCACATATTTATGGTGGTTTTTTGATTCAAAAGTAAGAGACAGTCATTTAGCAGATCTAGAACAGGTTGGGGAGGCGCCCCAGTTAACAACTAAGTCATTTCACATGCTATATTACTGGCTGACAGCAAAAATCCACGTTGCAAATAGTGATATATCTTTTGGTCGAAATTCTGTTCTTTCCTGCGCATTCTAAGGATTTCATCTTACACGTTTTTTTTTAATATACATCTTTTGGTCAAAATGATAGGAAATTATGTTATTTTCTGCGCATTTTATTGATATATACATACATTTCTTGCTGCTTCTTAAAATCACCCATTACTACGAATATGATTCAGTATCCGAGTGATCAAATCTGTCATCACTGTCAAATCAGAGCAATAAATACAGTCAAAATCTGTAGGAAGAATTCAGCAAATCTAAGTGGAAACTAGATATGGCGCAACATTTAAGATAGGGTCATTAATGCTGTTGAAATGTGGCAAGGCTTGTGTGTGTTTTTCTTAAAAAAAAAAATTTACCTGCCAAATGCTCTCATTTTGTACCCTTTCAAATTTTAGTTAGCTTGGGGGAGAAGTATTTAGTCGTAGGCAAAAACATTGGTTGTTTTTCTTAATAAACACTTGGGATTTTTTTTTTTTTCAAAATCTGTTTTTCGATACCAATGCCAAAATTTCGAATTGAAGTTAGTATTTGAAATTATCTAAATTCAAATAATAATGATATTCATTTGAATGTTTACTAAATATATCATTGTGATTATCATAATAGTCAACATATGCAATTTATGGTAATACATATTTTATTTTATTTTATGAAAGGTTTGTTCTATAAAGATGATTCATTGATATTAGATTTGTATTATAAATTATCTTTATTATTATGATTTGAAATTTATGATGATTTTTTTAAAGGACTCATCCTTTGTGATTAATGGATCTATTCAATTGAAATCATGTTATCATTTAAAGTTAATCATCAAAATAAGTTTAATATTTTGATCCTCATATAAGTATTTTGTTTAATAGGTACAAAAGCAAACGAAGGTACAAGCGAAGGTACAAGCGAAAGGTGAAAGGTACAAAAGGGAAACAAAGACTAACAAAGGAGGTACAAACAACGAAGGTGAAAAGGTGCAAAGCAAAAGAGGAGGATTTTTGTTTGAAAACACAATGTGTTTTTTAACACTTTGATCAAAACTACTTCACAAAACGAAAACGAAAGGAGGGAAAGATTTTTTCTTTTCTTTGAAAACACAATGTGTTTTTTAACACTTTAAGTGTTTGATCAACACTTCACGAAATTGTTTTCCTTTTCGTTTTAGAACATTAGTTTTCAATTGGGGCTAAAACGAACAAATTGCTTTTCATTGCAAAGGACTTAAAACGAACCTTAGGACAAACTTACTAGATTTCGTTTTGGGTTAAAAATTGAACAAGCAATCCTCACACTTCATTTTGGTGCTTAAAACGAATTCACAATTGCTTTGAAGGGTATAAAACGAACAAGTGTTTGATTTGAGTGATTGTCTTTTGAGTGCGTATCCTCTCCCCTTGCGCTTCGTGCGATCTAGGGTGCAAGAGAAACACTCAAAATACATTTTATTGCTTTGAAACACTTCATTTTGGGCTTAAAAATTGAACATCTTGTGCGAGTGTGAGTAGGGGCATTTTCGCGTACATTCTCTTTCTTTGTGCCATCAAAGATCGATCGAGTTACGGATTGTGTCTTTGCTCGCTTTTGTTTATCTTAAGGGGCCTGCCTTGAGGAAAAGTACTCACTAGCGGCTTGACTCAACCGTTAACCTCTAAAACCAAAGTATTTCCAGTAGGGATATAAATGAGGATTTTGGTTAAACGCCATAATCACGCGGTTGGCTCCGACAAGATGGATCCGAAAGGGGACTCTTGCCACGTTGGGTCAGCTCCTACGAACGGAAAGTCCTTACTAGAACCTATGTGTTAGAATTTGCCAAAATCCTTAATCTGTTTGTTGGTGCAAGAACGGTCGTTCTGAAGCCGCCCCACAATTTTACGGCTTTTAGTAGAGATGGAAAGCATGCCATGGGAGTTTCATGGAATTGTTGTTGGTGCTTGTACCCGTATAAGAAGTGGTCTGCCGTGGAGAACCCGGTGGGGTCAAGCATCTAACCATCCAGCTAAAAGTGGTGGACTTGTCCAGTGGGACTCAACAAACATTGTCTATCACATCCGCAGGGCTTGTAATTATTCTTTGTTTGAAACCGCAGGTGTGTATTCGAAAACATTTTGCAAACAAACATTCAACATGGTTCTCAAAATTTCAAACCCTTTAAGACAAATATCATTGACTCGAATCCATATGTTAGCACTTTCCCTGCTTGGATTCACATTAGGTAGGGGTTCTAAACATTGGATTATCTCAATTTGTCTTCTTGAGTAAACAATAGGAAAACCCTTGCCTTAAGTTCATTGAATGTCCACATAAAATATCTTGTGGGGTTTAAAGAAATTAAGACATTGGTACATCTTAGTTTGAAACTTTAATCAAAGAGAGTGTTTTTGTTAAAATAAATCCATTAAGCAAAGACTAAGCAAAATGAACTTTCATATGTGTTGAAGACTCCAAATCCCAAAAGCAGAAATCATTGATTGGAAATCCAAAATGGTCAAATCATTCCTTGGTTAACAAAGGTCTTTAGAAAGCATATGCATGCTCTTCAATACCTAGGTCTTGGAAAGTACAAAGTGGTCTTTTTTTAGGTTCATCTAGGGATCAAAACAAAATCAAACCTCTTTCATCCATCTTTCAAAACATCCAAACATTCATCTCACAAGTCATCTTTTGAAAAACCTTGAAATCATCCTTGAAATGCTAGGCTTTATGACAAAATCAAGCAATCATTCAAACTCATTGAGATCAAGTCCTTGAAAACATTTATCAAAACACATTTGGCTAGGAGTGTGTGAATGCATCCTTTTGCATATCTTTAGTCAAAGTCATCCAAATCATCTTGTCTAGCTTAGTGTATGTAGATGAATCCTTCTCCATATACTTAGTGAAACAATCATTTTGTTTGGGTAGGTGTGGGTAGATGCATCCTTCTCCTCACACATATCCAAATCATCATCTTTTGAACACAACTATCCTTTAGATCATTATCAAACATCTTAGGGTATTTTTGTTCAAAATCTAAAATCAAAAAATCCAAATCAAGATCAAGGACAAAGTCTCAAAAATCCAAAAAATCAAACCAATAAAAAATCCAAAGCCTAGAATTTCATTCAAGATTTATCAAAAGTCAAAACATCCATAACATCCATCTTTGAACATCACCATCATATCGTCATCACATTTGATCCTAAAAGCATCCTGAAACTTTCACTTTGGGACATAAAATAGAGATTAAATCCAAGGAATCAAGAGATTCATCTCCCATATTTCCGAAGATTGATCCTTGTTTTATGGTTCAAACGAGATCTCAATACAAGAAGAGTATGGAAGCCCACAAAGAAACTCCCGCTTCAAGTGACCTTAGCCAAACAAATGCAGAAATGAATCTTGCAGAATCAAGCAATCCATTGGTCCCCTCATCATCACAAAACCTACAAGAAGAAAATCAAGGGGAAGACCTCACCTTTGGAATGTCTCGCGAAGAAATAACGGAAATGCTCCAAAATCCGGATAACCATAGAATCATCAACATCATGATGAGACTTAACCCTTCGTTGTACATGCTTGAACTAGCAAAGCAAGGGGCCAAGTTGCCTTCGGATTTTGATATGAGCACTATAGTGGAGACATCTTTTCCACCAATCTCATCCACCATCCCCATTTCATCTACACCTCCATCCCAAAATGTCACGCAAAACATTCCAAAAATCACGACATCGATTGCTCCAACTCAACCAAATGAAAACAAGGGAAACACATTTCTCAATGAACTTC
>VDFB02078082.1:0-22173 GCA_007258455.2 Sequoia sempervirens
TTTCCCTATATTTCCATGTAAAATTTTAGATTGGGGTGGAGGAATGTAGGTTTAGTGTCCCATTTGATTTTGTAATACTTGGGGGACCAACGGTTGATATGATGCCACTTGGTGTTGTGATATTAGTGGCATGTTTTGGATTTGGATTAATTGATTGGAAGAATTCCATTGATTGTTTTGATGTTGAGGGTTCCCTTGTTGTGTTTGATTTGGGGCCCAGGTATTACCTTGGTTGATGGGATTCATGACCAATGGGTTTGATGTATTTTATGGTCTGGTTTGAGTGGTTTGAGGAACCAATTGATTTAATGGATCAATTGGGTGGTTGGATGAAGATGTACCTTGTTGTATTAAGGTTTGATCTTGGTTGATGTTGTTCACTTTCCCTTGTTGTTCTACTTGTGGTACTTGGCTCACATGACTTTTTGTAACATTAGGAGAATTTTGGGTACTTGTGGTGGTGGAAGAAGATGGTTGTGCATCAAAAGTTGAGGTCATTGTTGTGTTATGGAATGTAAGTTGTATGTGTGGATGTAAAGGGTGTTTGGGAATGGTGGTGGAAGAATATGGTTGGGTACAAAATATTTGTGTCCAACTTATGTTTTGTGGAAGGGTGGAGTCTTGTGTACCCAAAATTATGTTGCCTCCTAAATTAGGAGTGATACAAAGGTATTCTATGGTTGAATTATAGACTGAGTCATACCTTGTACTAAGGGTTGTGTGATGGAATCTTGAGGAATAGAAGACACATTTCCTAAGGTTCATTCCCTAATTGTGTTTAAATCAAATATTAAATGGAGTTTAGCCCCTTCTTTTTCTAAGGCTAGAATATATTGTGTGGGGTTCTTCTTTATCAAAGTGTTGATGATATGGTGTGTTTTAAGATTTTTTTGTGCTTGAAGGATTTCCTCTTCAGTGAGGTCAAGTGGGTTTTTCATAACATCTTCTACTTCACAACCCATGTCTAGTGGATTTGGTGGTTCTTGTGATGGGGTAGAGCAGTTCCTAGGATTGAATTCTTGTTGGGTGGGATCACTTATGGTAGATTTAGTTTAGATTTTCTCCATGTTTTTTTTTGTGTTGTGATCTTGTTGTTACCATAATTTTTGGATCAACTATGGGAGAGGTGTGTTGGGATTTATATTGTTGGAACTCTCTATTTGATTTAAATTTTGATAAAAGTGACCCTCTAAGGTGTTTTGGACCAATGATGTAAATGGATTATGAAAGGGGTGAATGATATGGATGATGAATTTCTAAAATTTGGACAACACTTTAAACTAAAGGTTTGACGTTTGATGTTTTGGATAAAGATGCTAATGAACTTGTCAATCTAAAGGTAGACTTGTGACCTTTAGGATATACTTTTTTAAAATGATGATGGATAACTTAAATAAGTGTATGAAGAGGATTCATTTACACACAAGTGCTAGAAGTTGGGTCCACATTCAAAGGAACTGTCATTTTTTAGCTCTAAAATAGGTACCCGTTCATTTTTTAGAATATGTACCCATTTTAAATTGGGTACTCATTCAAAAAGGTTTAAACTCATAATGCATTTTTTTTATTTGGATTTAGGCTTACAAAAGTCATGGTAACTCAATACTTAGCCTTAGAATTGCAAGTACAAGGTCATGGAAATTTAAAGAGAAAAAAAAAACTTTGGGAATATAGTTGATGAAGTTTTTTCAAAATTGTTTTATGAAATTAAAACCCATTATAAATGGCAATCTGGTTTTTAAATATATATATATTTTTTTACTGATTGGATTATTTTTTATATTTTCTATTTAATTTATCAGGAAAGTGGTCCATAAACTTTAAATGTTAGTTTTTTACAGTATTTTTTTAATAACTTTTAATTTGTTAATTTTATTGATAAAAAAAACATATGGCATCAATCTATAAACAATTATTTACACAATTAAAAAAAGAAAATTCAGAAAATGTTAACTTTAGGTCAAGTTATGGTGTCTATAAATAAGGGTTTTAAAACCAGTAGTTAGGCCCAATAGAAAATTAATAAATACAAAAAAAAAATTTATAAAATTTTTATTAAAAAGTATCATCATCAACCTACATTATAATACACATCTTTCCACAAAAGGAATTAGAAAAATACTTTTATTTAGGTCAAATTATGTTGTCCATACATGTGCATAGTATGGTCCTAAAATAGAGACTTTTAAAAAGTGGTTTTTATACACAAGTATTAAAAACTATTTTATATCATCTGGGTATTAAAATAAATTACATGTTTGAAAACTAGATTTAAAATACTAAATTTCATATTATTGAACTTTTTAAAGATTCAATATGTAGTTGCTTCAAATTTTAAGTCCAACAACATTTGACAAATTTTGAAAATCAGGAAAAACAGTTCCACTTTTTGAACATTTTGTGGACCCAACTTCTTGAACCTAACCACACATATAGCTAAGGTAGGGGATTGGTTGATGATATCTTGAGTCTAGAATGTTCATGTGTCCAAAATTTCAAAGTTGTTTGTAAGGTGAGATGTCAAATGTGTTGAGATGGAAAGGATGATTGATCCTAATATTTTGAGAGGGACTTTGTCTACAAGATAAAGGTAGTGAAAAAAATGCTTTACCCAAGTTAGAGTGGTAAACCTCATAACTCAATTTTTGGATGATAGAAATTTGATACAATATTTGGAAATACATTTCCTTGTTTTCATTTTGTTTCTTTGGAAGTATAGAATGTTTTGAAAATAACCCCAATGTGTGGTGTGTTAAATTGAGTTAATCTTTGATTAGTGAGATTGCTTTATTACCACATCAAAATGTCTTGATTGAGTTCAAACTAAAATATCTATGACAAGGTAAAATGTTTCCCACAAAAAGATTTATATTGTGATATTGAAAGAGCTAAGCCATAGGTCCCTAAGTTAACTTTGGAATAATGTGAGTTGAGATATCAGCCCAAATATTATGATGCTTCAAAGATATTGTTTTGAAAAACAACTAGATATCCTTAAATACATGCAATATTATAGATATTTTAAAAAGTATTCACAGTAACGAAAGGGTTTGAAAGATGAAGAACATGTTGATGTTTGTTTGAATTGTTTTGAAACCAAGCAATGTATTTATTGACTCAATGGGTATGGGAGGTATTTCAAAATTCTTCTTCCATAAGACTTACTAGTTGGGTTAAAAAAATTAGTCACATAAAAACCTAAGGAGTAGGTATGTACCTTTTAGTAGGCTTACCTCATACCCTAATGAATGATGTAATTCATGAAGATGTAGGGGTCAAATAGGCCATGTCAAGGAAACATACCATCTTGTCATTCCTAACTTTGTACAAGAGAATTAACTCTTAAGATTTATGCCTCAACCAAAAACCAGATGTGGTAAGTAACTTCTTGGAATGGTGCTATTTCAATGCACTACCTCAATGAATGTTTCAGAAAGCTTGGATAGGTTTCTAAGACAAAGTGTTTAATGAAAATCGTGAACACTATGATAGATAGATCAAACATAAGCCACTAAAGGCTTTAGCTATTCCTTCCCAACTCATTATGCTTAGATGAGGATGAGGCACAGTATGTTATTCCCACCCAGATATAAGCTAATTTCTTTTGATTTTGCAAAATTTATATAGCTCATTGGTAAATGTTCTTTTAGAGTTCCTTATATTAGTTCTCCATTGCATGATGTCTCATTAGCATGCCCTTATCTAAAAGGACAAGAAAAATGCTATTTCTCTTCAACCAAGATTGCACGAAGCAAAAGGGGAGAGGATATGTAACAAGTTCTTGGAGCGACCACAAAATTTTGTAAACTTTGAGTGTTTCTCTTCACCTAAGATTGCATGAAGACTAAATGGAGTGGATAAACACTAAAATTTCACACAAGCATGGCAAGCATGAAATACACTCACTCTTTTTAAATCCTCAAAGGCAATGATGATTTCATTTTAATAGCACCAAAATGAAGTATGAATTTGTGTTTGTTGTTGTAATGTAGAGGAATGTATTCATTTACATTTTCACACCTATTTGGGCTCTCCATACTTAAATCAGGCTTCTTTATGCCTTATTTGGTCCTATTTTTCTTCCACAAGCCCTAATTAATGCATTTTTACAAGGATAATCCTAACACATATCAAATAACCAATCATAATCTAGTTTTTTTGGGTTGTGTGTTCTAGATTTAGTGATATGGGACACATACACCACCTTGGGCATATGGGTCCCACCTAAGTTTCGGATCGTGATCCTGAATTTGGCATTGAATTTAGCATTTCTTGAAATTTGTATCCCAAGCCAAGGCTACTAGAACTCATATGTCTGTGTAATCATGAAAAAAGAGTCCCCTTGGGAAATGGTACAATTTCACTTAATTTAAGAATAATCAATGACAAATTGGACTTAATATCACCTTGATCTAGTGTTGTGATGTGCTTTATGCATCCAAATTAGGTTTTGGGCCCTTCTAAGCTAAATAAACCTAAATTTTCCCTAATTTAATGTTGTAAAGTGTATTTATTGATACCTTCACATTAAATTTAAGAGGCTTGTACACAAAGATGGACATAGTCTAGTGTTGTAATGTGTTTTACACATTTACATGGGATTTATGACCCCTCTAAGCTATAAATATACCTAATTTTTCCTTAATTTAATGTTGTAAAGTGAATTTATTTATAATTTAACATTGGATTTTGGTCCTATGAGCTTTATATGATCATTAATAGGCCCCTATGACACCATATTGTGTATTCCAAAGCATATTTCAATTAAAAACATGACAAGATGAACATATAGACTTAATTTACATACTCCCTGACACTTAGTTAGCAAAATAGCCTCTATGGGGCCCATTTGCCACTTTGGATCAATGAGTCCCATCCAGGTGGGACTCGTTCACCCATCTTGGTGAATGAGTCCCATTTGGCCTATTTTTGAATATTGAGCGAGAAAAAAAGGGTTTTAAGTTCAAATCTCTTTTGTGTTAGCCTTGGGGATTTAATAAATGACAATTTGAGTGGATTTCCTATATAAAATAACTTTAGAATCACTATTTCATAGAAGAATTCATGTTATCAAGTCAAGCATTCAATAGTTAAGGATGCCAAGACTTCACAAGATCATCAAGATAGCTTTCAACATCAATTTTATGGCATTCAAGGGAAGAATTCTTCATGAATTGTTGCACCAATTCAGGATCCATCATCATGTCAACTATATCAAGCATCAAGAATTTTATTGAGCTAGTGTTATGATGTAGCATTGAAGATCCAAGATCAAGCATTATTCTACACCTATTTTCAAGATTGATATCTAAATATTTCATGGCCATTTCATGTTGAGTTGCAGACTTACAAGACATCATTTACATGGAATCACTCAAGGTATCATTTTCCATGATTCATCTTCTTGGTTTCATGTTTCATGCCTTCATTTCATTGTTTCATCATCTGGTTTAGTTACCTGCAAGAGGTTATACCAAGGCAAACCCCTATTCCCTAACAATCAACACTTTTTCTCTCTTTCTTTGTGTAATTGCAAATCTAGGTGCTTTGAAGACTTAAAAAATCATTGAAGATTAGGTTACAAGCTTGTTGGAGTTGTCTCCCCATTTGTAAGGTCATAATATTCACTAAAAGGTCACCTACAACCCCAAAATTAGAGTTTAGTTCCAAAAACAAAGGGGAACAAAAAGAGCAGATTCAGACCTTGAAGTTCCAAAAAATACAAATTAGACTCATTCACCACAAGTGGCAAATGAGTCCCACTGTATTTTTTTTTAGAATGTTCTATATATTTAGATACCCTTTTTCCAAAAACCTACTCCTATGCAAAAATCCAAAATTGGGACTGATTTGCCCAAAATGGTGAATGAGTCGGGCCAATAGGCCAAAATTTTAATATTTATAGAATTTATAGTCTCCATTCAAGTCTCTACAAGTTTTTGGGTGCACACATTCTATTTTTGAACTTTCTTTTGGTTTACACACTTTTCTAGGCCATTGGGTAGATCATTGCATTGCATTACGGTTTTGTATTTAATCTTACATTTCATTATCTTTTCCAAGTTCTTACTTGGTGGTGAACACCTTATTAGTTTGTATTTAACCCCTAGGACAACCCTATTACTATTGGAAGAATGAAGAAGGAAATCTCATTATGAATCTTTTGTGTTGTCATTGATGTCACCATGTTGTATGAGTTGTAATTGTAAGTTCAAGCTTGGTCCAATATTCAGAACTGGTATGTAGAAATAGTTATTATCCTACGGTATTTTGGTTTGCAATCGTCTGCTGATGAATATCATAACTTGTGGTTTTGGGAAATGGTATTTGGATGTTAAAAGTTTGTATATTTATAATTTCATGTGCACAGGTGCTCGTATGGTGAGTTGGCATCATTCTATTATTGTATTTTGTTATTCAGTCTATCCCTGGCCAACCTAATCAATAGTTGGTGTTATAATGAACTAATTTTATGTTGCAGATGTATTTATGACCTATTTTAGGTCCACACTGACATGTTGTAGTGTACTACATGCTTGAATTGGTTTTAAAAAGGTTTTGTAGAAACTTGAATTGGAAAAGTGGGTGTTCTTTATGTCCTAAACCATATGATAGCATCCATCCCATATTTTCATTATTTCAGTCCCAACCGGTGCAAGAGTCCCACTTAGCTTGGACCTATTTTAAATTCAAATTCTTGGTAGGATTTTATTCCCCTAGATCTGATGCTAGATTGTAGTGTTTTAATTTTGAGAAATTTGGCATAAACAAGTATAAATACAAGGTTATTTCACATATTTTCTCCTAACAAGCAATCTAGCAAGTTGATGCTCAGATCATCCCTATTTCAAGTTATGATTAAAAGAATATTTAAGAGCTAATTATCAAGCATTTTGGATCTCTATTCAAGATTCAAGCATCATTTCCAAGTCATCATGCATCATGTTTGTTTTTGAGCTAACATTTGTGATGTAGGTATTTCATGATTCAAGCAAGCATTCAAGTCAAGATTCATATCAACAATCAAGAGTCAAGATTTGCATTCATGCTATCCATTTCATACAAGATTGTAACCTTTGTTTCAGGGATTTAGTGAGTTTCAACATAGCTTATTTTTTCATTCATCATTCCTTCATTCTATTTGATTTCATTTCAAGGTTTGGTTACCAAAATGGGGTTTTCCCAAGTGAAACACCTATCCACTAACAAAATAACATTCTTCCCTCCCTTTGTTGTGTGATTTGCAGATTTAGGTTGAAGATGCATTGAAGATAAAGATTGGAGAAAGTTGCAAAATTTGCAAAGTTGTCATCTTTCTTGCAAGATTATAGTTCAAGTCACTTATAGCTTGGAAAAATTCAGAGTGAGAAGTTATAGAAGATTACTAGAGGATACTAGAATTTTAGAAAAACCCTAATACTAGGACTAAATAGCCTCAACTAGCGTATGAGTTTTAGTATACCAGTTTTCATAAATTTTCTATAGATCTTGGTTTACCATTTGAAAATTCAATTTTAGCTCAAAACCCTAAACTAGGACTAAATCACCCTAATTGGCATATGAGTCTCAGTGTGCTTCAGAAGTTATAATTTTAGGATTGCAAGCATGGAAAGCATATAATACACTCAATATTTTTAAATCCTCAAAGGCAATGATGAATTCATTTTAATAGCACCAAAATGATGTATGAATTTGTGTTTGTTCAATTTTAAACCAACACTACAATGGTGAGGATGTATGGGTTCAATTTTGACCAACTTTGAAATATCATAGCATTGTAAATTTTAAACCAAAATGAAAGCTAGTTGTCCTTAAAAAATTAAATAAAGAAACATATCATGGGTTATATCATCCCATAAGTGTTTAAAACACTTTTACAATAAAGATCAAGTGATACTGTGCTCCTTTACTTGAATATTTTACTCCTCTCCAAACCTATAAAATTAGTTATCCTTAGATAAAAAACCAAAATTCTATAAATGATCAGAGAGTGGATTAAATTGAAAATTTAGAGCAAACATGAAAATATATCTCTCTATTTTAACTTGGAATAGCATCATTGTTCCACGAAAGTTCCTCTCTATCAAACAACAAAATCATCGCTCAAGTGAATTTCAAAAGCACCTCTCTGTTGGACCTACAAAAAAACCAGAGTGATCAAGAGCACTACAAAATCAAAAGCATCACTTTGTCAAAAAAATTTAAAAAAGATCCATAAAGAAATAGAGTTGTATTTCAAAAGTTCCACTATATATCAAAAGTGTTGATGTTTCAAAAAAGTACCGGTCTAGTAAATTGCAATAGCACTTCCCTACTTACAATATAGAAATCATGAGAAAATCACACAAAATTTATCAAATTAGGTTAGTTTTTCCCTCCTTGTAGCACCAAAATGTGAGTATAATCATAACATAAGCTAAGTACAACACATCCTATCATAATCATTAGCATATCATAAAGCATGACATCATCACATGGGAAAAACACAAAAATAAAGGCCTCCATGTCATAGCATGTAATATAGAAAGATACTAAAAAAGAGAATAAATCATCTACTTCATTGCATCCATAACATAAATCATACATTCCATATCACATGATATCACATCCTAAAATTATACGTCATGTCATATCATATGCATAAATAAAGAAACACATCCATAACATAAACATCTACATCCATCCATGGCATGTGCATCCATACATGAAACATAAAATAAAATTCTAGAACATCATATCATAATCGAATCAGCCCATATCATATATATCTCATTAAAAATTAGAATCAATGTGTCAATTTAATCCAAAAATAGATATATGAGAGGCTATCAAAAATCAGCTGATCAATGTATATACAAGTAACATATCAGGGTTGTACATCAAAAAGTATCTACAAAAATGTGAGGCTAGCCTCAACTTTATCTATCATCATGTTAAGATTGGTCCTATTGGTGGCTCTCTGAGGTTTTCCTAACTAAGGGACCTCCTGAACCACTAGGAGTGAACCCACTCCCATGAGAAAAATTTGGCTATTGCTAATCTTTGGGCACCTCCCTATTGGTGTATTCTACCCTCCAAGGTTTGCTTGCACTTAACCAATATCAAGAATTCACTCTGCCTTCCCTCAAGAACCTGATGTCTTGACTTAGTTCACCAACTAAACCATGTTACAACTCTATTCCAAGAGTTTTAACCCTGTGCTTTAACCTTAGAAGATTCAACACCTTTTGGAATTGCTGTCTCCTTCCAACTCCTAGAAGAATCTAGATGCTAATCTCATCACCAACCTTGAGCTACTTGTAGGGGGATTAAATGTACTGTCCTCATGCTCCTTGCATCCAAATTGTTCCATTTTTGGAGATTCTTTAGCTTTTAATATACCCGATTCCAAGAGATTGCCTTGGCAGGCCTAAACTCTACTAGCCCTTACTAGTCAATTTTCTGACTTTTCCTCTCACATTTAACAAACAACCTACCAAACAAACGGAACTTTCAAGCACCCTTTTTAAAGCTTTAAATCTTCCACTAGATCTCAGACCTCTATCACTGCCGTACAGTGCATTCCTATCATCTAGGACAAAAGGGCTAATTGACCTATTTGTTAGGGTTTTTGTGCTTTCTCCTTCAAATCTCCTACTAGTGGACTGGTCGAAGTCGTAAACCCTTTTACATGCATAGGCCTTGCCTTACTCCACCTGGAATAGTACGGACTTCGTACAGTGGCACCTTTCCCCTGCCTAGGTTCTCAGCTCTTCTCTTCCAAACTCCTAACCGGGTCACTAAGCTCGCCTAGGGTTTGGAGTTAAATCTCTTTGCTTGGCCCTTTGACACTCCTATCTCTAAATATGTACAATAGGTTGGCTCCTCTCCCATATTCAACTATTCTCAGGGGAACCCCATGGACAGTGCTTATGGGGGAGCCATTTTGAAACAAACTGCTCAGAGACAGCAATGGAAACCCTGCTAACCTCTAAATGTTGATCTAAGGATTCAAATGATAAACTCCTCTCCACTCAATATTATAACACAATGAAAAGTGACTCTAATATATTCTATTAACATGAATGCATTGCTAAATCTGATCAATAAGCGCCTATGATAACTCTGTTGCAAAACACACTAAGAATTCAGAATAAAACTCTACAACTCTAAACTATGAATACAAAACACTGAATCTAATCTCAACCCTTATCTACCAAATAAGATTCACTTCAAAATATTCAAAGAGCCTAAGAAAAGTGAGAGAACTGTGTAAACTAAGCCATTTTAATCACTGTTTCTCCAAGCACGCGGGTAACACACAGAAATTACTCAAAATCTGCTCACTGTCTTTCTATTCTTCACAACAAAAACTAATTACAATCCAAGAAAAACTGACTGTCTACGAGCCATTACCTCCATTTAGATGCCATTTCCACATTTTTAAGGAGATTTGGTCGAGCACTTACCCTATTTCCTAGGGATTCCCATCACTAAATTGCATGCAATTTACACAAATCTTTCCATGCAACCTTACATCCGCATTTTGCAACTTCCACAATGCTATGATTGTGTCATGATCCTCAAACATAGGATCTCTAACTCCTTGATCTCGAATCCAACACCTCCCTAACTATCCATTAGCATCTTTAAACAACGAGGTAGTGTTTAGCACATACTAAATGCTTACATTCTAACACAAACTGTCCTAAGCTAAACAAGGCAATATTTAACAACCTAGATCAAACTAGGATGTCCTAAGTCCTAGTGACCAACTTTCCACACAAACAAGACCTTTTAAGGTCTAAAGAAAACACAAAAAACCTTTTGACTTGGCTAGGGTCAGTACAAACCAAAAATTATTCACAACAAAATTAGAGTTATGCCAAGGTGCTCTTGCACCATCCTCCCCAAAATAGAAAACTTCAATCCATCCTTGGATTGAGCAAGTTAGGATCAACTCCCAACTTCTTGAACTCTGCCTCCTTGATCCATACTGCATCAACTTCAGGTTGTCCTTTCCTTTGGATCAGATGTTCCTTATATTCCTTTGTCCTGGTTTTCTTGTAAACTGTAGTATCCAATACCTTATCAGCTTGTTTGACTGCAGTGGAGGGCAGTTTGAGTTCTTCTACATATTGACTAACTTCCTGGAGTGTCTGATCCAAATCTTGTGGTGGTCCTTTGTAATGTATAAGGTCTGCAACATTGAAAATAGGGGAAATTTCACTGCCATCTGGTAATTGTACTTTGACTGCATTATTTTCGTACTTCTCCAATATAGGACAGGGACCTATCCTCTTCATTTGCAGCTTGTGAGGAACTCCTTTCTACAATCTAGCCTTGTTCAAATGGACCATCACTAAGTCTCCCACATTGAATTGGACTTTTCTCCTATGCTCATCCACCTTAACCTTATGCTTCATGGTATTTTCTGTCAAGGTTTTTCTGACTGTCTCATGAATCTCCTGCATTGCACAAGCAAAGTCATCTGCATAGCCACTTCCCTTGACTCCATCCTTCAATTCCCTTAGCTCATAAACACCTCTAGGGTGCAGTCCATAAAAAATTTCAAAGTGGCTCTTCCCTGTTGACCTACTAACAGTATCATTATAGGCATATTCAACTTGCCCAATTATCTGATCCCATTGTTGACCATACTCCTTGTTCAAGCATCTTAAAAGCTTTCCAAGTGTCCTATTCACAACTTCGGTCTGACCATCAGTTTGGGGATGGTATGCAGATCCAAAGGACAGATTGGTGCCCATTCTTTGCCAAAGAGTCTTCCAAAAATGACTCATAAACTTGGTATCTCTGTCTGATACAATGTTGATTGGTAAGCCATGAATTCTGACTATTTCTTTGAAGAAAAGAGAGGCTATTTGACTGGCATCATTGGTTGTTTTGCAGGGTATAAAGTGAGCCATTTTGTTGAATCTGTCAGCAACAACATAAACACTATCCATACCTTGCCTTGCCTTGGGTAAACCAACTACAAAGTCCATGCTTAAACATTCCCATGGCCTAGAAGGGATAGGCAGTGGCTGGTATAGGCCTGCATTTGAGGAAGTGCCTTTTGCTTTTTGACACACTATACAACTCTCTACATATTTCCTGACATCTAGGTTCATCTTAGGCCAAAAATAAAACCTTTGGACAAGCTCTTGAGTTTTAGTGATCCTAAAATGACCACTCAAAGCACCATTATGTTTCTCTTGTATCAAATTTTCCCTAATAGAACCTCTAGGAACACAAAGCTGATTCCCTTTAAACAATAAATCACTTTGCAAGGTGTATTCAACATATTTGCTATGGAAATGGTTCTTATACTCAAGACATACCTTATAAATATCAGCAAAGTCTTCATCATCTGCATATAGATCTTTGAAGTGATCTATTCCCATGCTCTTCAATTGAATTTCTTGAATGGTGAGAACTTTCTTGCTCAATGCATCAGCAACTTTGTTGAGAGCTCCTTTCTTGTGCTTGATGTTGAAGGTGTAAGCTTGCAAGTACTCCACCCACTTCATGTGCCTGTGACTCAACTTCTCTTGTGAATTCAGGAAACTGAGTGCTTGATTGTCTAAGTACACAATGAATTCTTTGGGAAGCAAGTAGTGCCTCCACTTCCTTAGTGCTTGGACCAATGCATACATTTCAAGGTCATAAGAAGAGTACTTCTTCTTGGCTTCACTTAGCTTCTCAGAATGAAAAGCCACCGGTCTGCCCTCTTGGCTGAGAACTACTCCAATAGCTACATTGCTTGCATCACATTCAATTGTAAATAGCTTCTCAAAGCTTGGCAACACTAAAACAGGTTGGGTAGCTATCTTTTCCTTCAGCAAATCAAAACTCTTGTTAGCTTGCTCATTCCACACAAACTTGGTTTTCATGCCTCCTTTAATGGTATCCAACATAGGAGCACAAATTGCACTAAACTTTCTTATGAATTTTCTATAATACTGAGCAAGACCATGGAAGCTTCTTACCTCTATTACTGTCTTTGGAGTAGGCCAATTGAGAATGGCTTCTACCTTGTTGCTGTCCATCTTCAAGTTGCCATGAGATAGCACAAAACCAAGATACACCAGCTCTATTTTGATGAACTCACACTTTTCCAGATTGATCATCAGCTTCTCCTCCTGCAACTTCTTGAAAATCAAATCAATGAGTTGGAGGTGCTCTTCTCTTGTTCTGCTATAAATTAGTATATCATCAAGATACACTACTACAAATTTGCCAATGTAGTCCTTGAGAATTTCATTCATGAGTCTCATGAATGTGGAGGGGGCATTAGACAAGCCAAATGGCATAACTAGCCACTCATAGAGACCCTCATTGGTTTTAAAGGATGTTTTCCACTCATCACCCTCATGTATCCTAATTTGATGATAGCCACTCTTTAAATCTATCTTGGTATAGTACCTAGCTTCACCTAGACAATCCATGAGATCTTCAATCCTAGGAATGAGAAACCTATACCTGATGGTTATCTTGTTTATTTCCCTAGAATCGGTGCAAAGCCTCCATTCTCCTCCTTTCTTGGGTGCTAAGACAGTGGGTACTGCACAAGGACTGATACTTTTCCTAATAAGACCTTGGTCAAGAAGTTCTTGAATCTGCCTGGCTATTTCCTCATTTTGTTCAAGTGTCATCTTGTAGGTTGCTTTGTTTGGAAGGGTAGCTCCTGGTATCAAGTCTATCCTATGACTTATGGCTCTTTTAGGAGGTAAAGTTGCTGGTTGACCACTACTTACAATGCTTTCATAGGTCTGCAACAAGTCTTGAATCTCCTTGGGTAACTCTTGTTTTTCAGCTATCTTCTCTTTGCTTACTTCTCTTGGCTTGATCATTACTGCATAGCCAACTCCTTCTCCTTCTTCTAAAGCTTTTAAGAACTCTTTTCCACTAGCTATTAGCAGCTTAGAACTTGTTGTCTGCACCTCAATATCTTCCAACAAAGATTGAATCTTGTAGGTTACATTGTCCTTCTTGAAGGTATATGAGTTCTTAGCTCCATCATGCACAGCTTGACGGTCAAATTGCCAAGGCCTACCTAGGAGCAAGTGGCATGCATCCATAGGTAATACATCACACAATACCTTGTCTTTGTACTTTCCAATTGAAAACTCCACCCATGCTTGTTCATTCACCAAGACACGCTGACCCTTATTGAGCCATGTGACCTTGTAAGGGTTGTTGTGAGGTATTCTTGCTAATTTCAATTTGCTGACTACCTCCTCTGACACAATATTGTTAGTTGAACTTGAGTCTATTATGACCTTACACACTTTCCCCATCATCTTGCACTTTATCCTAAACAAGGACCTTCTTTGGCTTGGCTCTTCTTTGACTGGTTCTTTGATCAAATTCCTCCTCATCATGAGATTCTCACCTTCCTCTGAGTTCAAAGGTACTTCTGATTGTTTATTTTCTACAGTTGTCTCATCTTGTATCAGATTGGTTCTCTTATCTCCTCCATGAGAAGTGCTACCTTTCTCAGGAAATCTATAAGCTGGGTGTCCCAATTGGTTACAATGATAGCATTTCATGTTGGTGAAGTAGCTGCCTCTGCCTTGTCCACCACTTCTTCCTTTGGGGCTGAAACCTCTTCCTCTACCACCTCTACTAGAACTTCCTTCTTGCTGTTCAGAAAATCTGACTTCTCCTTGGGCTCTTGATTATGAGCTTCTTCCACTATAACTTCCTCTTTGTCCTCTGCTGTCTTTCCCTTTACCTCTGCTTTTGGGATTTTTCTCTTGTTTCTTTTTGCCTTTCTCTTCTATTTTCAAAGCCATTTGATAGCATTGGCAGATTGTTTTGAAGTTTACCAAACTCATATCTTCTTGGATAGACCACTTGAGTCCATTTAGGTACCTTGCTAACCTGATACTCTCATCTTCAACCACTTTTGATCTAAGGCACAATTTTTGAAACTCTTTTGTATATGTTTGAACATACATATATTTTTGCCTTAGATTGTCTCTTCTCCTATGTAACTGGACTTCATAATCATTAGGGAGATAGGTCTACCTTATTTTGGTTACCATTCCCTTCCATGAAACTATGGGACCTTTGCCTTCTTTTTCTCTTTTAGATTGCACAAACTTCCACCATGTGAGAGCTGCTCCTCTCAACCTTGACTTGGCCACCTTTACCTTTTGGGCCTCTGTTATGCCATCACACTCAAAGTGATTCTCAATGCTCTCAATCCAGTCTACAACTGAATTAGGGTCCATTTGTCCACTGAAAAGTGGCACACCATCCAATGCTTTACCACTCAAGGCCTGCAATGCCTTCAAGAATGGTTCCTTTGCAAGAACAGGATCAGGGTTTGGAGCTTCCTCCTCCAATTCCACTTCTTTTTCCTTGGCTTCTTTCTCTTCCTTCTGCTTTATCTTGTCCTTTACAGTATCTGTTGTTTCTTGGACTTCATCCAGGAGTTTCTCCATCTGAGATATCCTTTCTCTAAGCAACCGGTTATCTTCCTCTTGCTCTTCTACCTTCTTTGCTAGCTCTGCATTTGTCACCATGGTTGCTTCCTCTGGTGTATTCTCTCCTACTGACTCAGTGGATTGGCTCATTAATCACAAGCCTTGAACCTAACTCTAAGCTCTGATACCAATATGGTGTTGTATACCTTGGAATTCCTACCTCTCTAAATGTGTGAAATAACTAAGAAACATGAAAGACAAAACACCAAGGACACCTCAAGATTAGCCAAAAGAGAGTTACAACGAAAAGGAATGCAAATAAAATGAAACACAAACACTTTTACCTCCCTTGTTGTTGAAACTTCTTTGATCGGCCCTTGCTTGGATTGGTTGTGTGCTCCTTAGATGATTGTTTGAATGTCTATAATGCAAGCTTCAATATGCAAAATGATGGACAAAGATGGTTGAATGATTGAAAAAGGCTTAGACAGCATGTAGTTATGAGAGTGCAAAGTGTTGAGAATGCAAAATGACAGCATAAGGATGCAAGATAGCTAAGTGTTTGAGAAGGAAAATGGGCAGCATGTGGTTGCTCAAAAATGAAGTGTTGTGGAAATTCCCTTGAGGAGGGGGTATTTATAGAAGAATTTGAATTCTCTAGAGAATTCAAGGGTCAAGATTGCTCCAACAAGGTCAAGATGAAGGGCTATGGTGGGTTGAGAACCCACAAGCCCTCACATCTTGACATGTGGAGGGTGAAGTGGACAAGAGGATATGAGGTGGAGATGAGTTGTCAAAAAGGTACATGAGGTGGAAAAGGACATGCACCTTGGGGGATGAGAGGATTTCCACAAAAGGGATTTCTTGTCCCCAAGTGGGAGTGAAAGGGACTTTTGAGGAATTTTAGAATTCCTCAAAAATCTACATGGGAAAAGGAAAGGTGGTTGGGGGGATAAATGTGAATTAAAAATTCACATTCCTAGAATGATCTAGAGGGTAAAAGGTGGGCTCCAAAAAGGTGGGACTTGGTCACATGTGGAGATTGTGACAAGTCCAAGGTTGGTCACATGTGGAGATTGTGACAAGTCCAAGGTTCTAGAAGCCTTGGAAGGATGGAATGTGAATTAAAAATTCACATATAAAGGAGGGGAATCTAGGACAAATAAAAAGGAATTAAAAATTCCTTGGAGAATGATTAGGCTTAATTAATAAGTAATTAGAGGATAATTAGGGGCTAATTAGGATTAAAAGCCAACTTGCAAAAGTTGGAGGATGTAACACATCCTAATCAAGGATTAGGCATGTGCACATCCTTAATGAAGAAATTAGGAAATGGATTAGGATTAGATGAAAATGACATGTGAGGAATTAAATAAATGTAATATTTATTTAATTTATTTGAAGAAAAGAGGATTAAGGAGGGTAAGGTATTTAATTAAATACCTTAGGGATTTAGAAGAATTAAAGATATTAATTAAATAATAGTACATATTTAATTAACTCGATAAGAGGATGTTTAGACAAAAAGTGATAAATTTGGATAAATTAAGTGTCCAAATTTGGATGTCTACATTTTCCCTTTGAGATGGTGTTAATAAGTAGCATCATTTGAAAGAATATTAAAACATAGAACCTAGAAGATGGTTAGATTGAAAAAGATGCCCCAGTCATCCAAAGGAGTGACTAGGAAGGGAAAAAGAAAATGATGAAAATTAGGGATGAAGGATGCCCCCTCGAGAGGACATGCGGGTTGAAGAGAACACGTGTGTGCTCTCGAAATAGATGATGTGATGCAAGGGGAGATGAGGAAGATGATGCAAGGTGATGGGGAAGAGAGTAAGTGATATGGAAATGGGTGAAGCACAAATGGATTCGAGGATAAAAGGTGATGCTGCCCCAGTCAAGGTACAAGCCAAAATGGGTTGATGATGGATGGAGGGTTGTCAATGAGGGAATTAAAGAGCCCAAAACAACACGAGGATAGGGAAGGATACATACCACTGAGTGGTATTGATGAGGGAAGGATACATCCCAAAACACCACAAAAGGATAGGGAGGAATACCTCCCGATGATGATGAAAGTGTTGTTGATGAGGGAAGGATACATCCCAAAACAACACTGAAGGGATAGGGAATGATAATAATGGATGATCAAG
The DNA here is from genome assembly GCA_007258455.2 of Sequoia sempervirens. NCBI lineage: Eukaryota > Viridiplantae > Streptophyta > Pinopsida > Cupressales > Cupressaceae > Sequoia > Sequoia sempervirens. The sequence goes on from VDFB02078082.1 coordinate 17,570, forward strand.
GCTTGTAACAAGACTGAGGATATGATTAGATGATTCAGGCTAAATGGAATGGATGGGGGTTGGATAGAGATGTGAGATAAGGATGAATGGATGGGGGAATACATGCAAGATGATAGAATAGAAAATGAAATGCAATCCTAATGCAATTTGCCATCTTCGGAGCACTGATTTTTGCTATAGCATAAAACACCAAGTGCCAGGGTATGTGGAACCAAGGCGAATTAGTGTCTAATGCATAAAACAAACACAACAAACAAGAAGGCTACCCCAACACCCCAAAGTCACAAAGACCTTGGTCGGGCCAGGTATTGAGATAACCACAAGCACAAAAGGATGCCCCAGCATAACACAAGACCTCAGAGATCTTGGTGGGTACTATGTGGGACAACCAAGAAGACACAAATAGACATAAAAAGATCAAGATATGCCCCTATGTTGACCAATCAAAACACACCATAATATGATGGATTATGGCGGCCTTGACAAGTGATGATAAGGAGCTCCAAGGATAAACAAAAGCCAAAACATCAAAAGATCGCAATCACTTTCAAATGTCCTTTGCCATAGGATCAAGGGGATAGATGGGTTTGATGAGGTCTATTAGGAAGGATACATCCTGTTGAGACCAAAGATGATGGATATTAAAAGATCGTTATGACGCGGAATGTTCAAAATCGATTGGATCTCATGATACAAGTGGATCTCGTTTGTTAAGAATCAGCTAGATAAGGGCATAGCTTGATGGCACGACACAAGGAAGACAAGACATGGGATTGACAAAACCTAAAGACCTAGGGGCTCGAGGGTCGATCAAAGATCAGCCTTGCCTACGTAAAAGCGCAGAGCCCTCGTAGTTCGATGAAATGTGGATGACTGACCAAGATGGAGTCATTGATGGATGGTAAAGATAGGATGGACAAAAGGAGAAAGACTGATGGTAGATGATAGAAGAGCAAAGCGGACAATGAAGAATGATGATGGAACCCCGGGGGCGGATCAAATGATTGACCTTGCCTACGTGAAAGCGCAGGGGCAACGTAGTTCGACAAGACCAAAGGCAAACAATGGGTAAAAGATGATAAGATGATAGGACAAGTGGATAAAAAGATGGGACCGATATGACAAGATAGGATAGACTTGGTGGATTGGATAGGATGATGACGATCACATAAAGCTCAGGGATGGGATAGTTATCCAAAGTAGTAAAATGACTTGGGAGGATGATATGATAGATAGATGAGTGATAGGAGATTGGAAAGATGTGCAAGAGAAGCAGGGGTGATGTAAATGGCATTGGGTTGCATGGGGGAGGCCTATAGCCAGATACCAATGACAAAGGATTGTGAGGTGGGATGAGATGGGATGAGGATAAAGATGGAAGATTGGATAAAGATATAGGGATGGGGGATGGGAGGGATTGTTTGGATGGATAGAAATATAAGGATTGGGAGATGAAAGGGATGCTAGGATAGATGGAGAAATGGAAGGGATGCTAGGGTAGATGGGGAGATGGAAGGGAGGCTAGGATAGATGGATACGAAGATAAGGATGGGGAGATGGAAGGATACTATAATAGATGGATAGGGAGATGAAGGGATGTTATGATAGATGATGTCTGCAAGGACTATGTCACTAAGGAAGCACATGCCCCCACTCTAGATATGTCATATATGATGAGGCATGTAAGACGAGTGGATGATAAGATAAAGGAGATAACTGAAGGAGGACAGGATGGGTGACCAAGGAATATGATAGAGCATGGATGAAGGGAATGTATACCAATAGGTGTCCAAAGCATGCATAGATAGGTGCCCCAATTTTGATCAAGATCACAAGAAAGATGGAGGGAATGGGAGATAAATGGGATATGATGGTAGGATGTGGAAGATAGGTGGGATGGGGGGATTTATGATGGATAATAGGAAGATGGGTGCATAGCTGGAAGCATAGTGGATGGAGGGAATGCATATCAGGAAGTTGCCCCCAAGTGCAGATGGGGATTTACACATGACGCCTGTTTGCTAGGTTTTCATCATGGTACTTATCCAAGGCGCTTGTTTGCCAAGTTTTCACCATTGGACGAATTATTTCTCTTTACTTTTTCTTTCTTTTTCTTTTTTTGGATTTTTGAATTTTTTGACTGTTTTAGGGGATGAAAATGGGTAAGGATAGGGATGTTGATAAGAGGATTTAGAAGACAAGCGATAAGGATATGGATGAAGGACTCAAGCATCAAGTTCCATACTAGGTAGTAAGAGCCCATGTTCAAACCGACTATTGGATGTTGGTACAACCTTATGCAAGAGGATGAATTAGGGGGATTTGAGAGGGGAGATACATGGGATAATGGATGGGATGCTGCGAAGGGTATGGATGGAATGATGGGGTGGATATATGATGGGGAGATGCGTTCAGGACCAACATTGGCACATGTGGTGGTGGATGTGGGAAAATAAGAGGATTAAGGGATGGAGAATGTGGGAATAATGGAGGAGATGGAATGGTGAATTTCGGGACATAGGGACCCAAGACAGATGTAGGAGATGAAAGGGGTGTATGATTAGCTTGTGGATTAGCGACTTTGGATGTTCTTACTAATTTTTCATGTGATGGCATTGCATCTTTTTTCTTTGGGATCCACATGGTTTTGATCTTTGCTTTGGTGGGCCTTTGTGGCCTACAGATTTTATTTAGATTTAGATTTTTCTTCTCTTCACCATGTATTTTAGAGGGGACATGGGGAGCCGTAAATTCATGTGGATGCTTAGATTGATGCATTTTTCCTTGAACAGCCAAAGTGCTTTTAGTAGCAATGGGATGGGTGTGAGGAGATGGATGATGTGGAGGACACATAAATGGAGGGATGGAGGTAGGATTTTTAGGATGATATGTGGATGGATGATATACAGGTACGTGCCTTTGTTGATCTTGATCAGGGAACATGAGAGTGGGATAGTTATGATGGGCTAAATGGATAGGTGATGGATGGATGAAAGGATGGATAGGATGAGATGGAGGAGGTGATTTTGGGATATAAGGGCCCAAAATAGACTTAGGACTTGGAGGATACATGGGCACGGTAGATGGAGGATTGGAAAGGGTAGATGGAGGGATGTAAGGACCCAAAATGGATGGAGCAGATGAAGGAGGAAGATGGACGGTTGTTTTGAGGTGATACGATAGAGGAGGAGGGATGGCCACATATGATCTGGTGGGGCGATGGGAAGAGCTGATATTTCTTTTGGAAAAGGCTCGTTGAGGACATCTAGAGGTTGTACCAACATTTTTGGATTGCGATTCGTGAGTAGTACATCCAAGACCTTGCGGATACAAGTGTTCTTTAGCTTGGATGGGCTCTATAATACCTTGCTCATGAAGGCCTAAACCTTTTCCTTGATAGTTCATTTTCTTGAGTATTCGATCTAGGATAGGATTTTTGTTATTCTGGAAGAATGATGCGAGTTCATTAGTAGGTGGAAGAGGAGGGTTGGTGTATATGCTTTGTTTTTCTTCTGCAAGGAGACCACTATGGAGGAATGTGAGAGGACCAAGGGGATAGACAAGCGGTGTGGGGATAGCATTTTTAGGCGATGATGGGGGATCATGAGAAGGAGATGATGGGATAGCAACATCAGGAGGGGGAGTAGGGGCCATGATAGGATCTGGATTGGTGGTAGTAGGCTCATGCGATGGAGCTTGAATGACAAGGGGATTATGGGATGGAATAGATGGGGGATTGTGATCTTGAGGTGGACTAGATGGGATGGCAAGATCTTGATCTGGAGAAGGGGATATGCTGGCATGCTTTGGATTAGACTCATGGCATGACTCATCGTGTGCGGGAGGCATGGTAATGGACTCTTGTTGGGACTCTTCAAGTGGGGAAGATGGAGGGATGGAAGATCCATGAGGTTCGTTGGAATGGGTTTTGGTGCTACCAGGAGTGGGAGGAGTGGATCGGATTTGGGTGTCTTCGATGGATTGGGTGGATCTAGGAGTAGAGGGAGTGGATTGGACTTGGGTTTCTTCGATGGGTTCAATGGCTCTCATAGTAGATGTGGGTTCAATGGTTTCAATGGTTTGATTAGTGCTAGGGGTGGTAACAACAATGATAGGTGTGGTGTGGAGAAGGGTCTCATCACTAGTGACCATGGATGATGGATTGGGATGGCATGGTTCCATGACTTCAAGATGTGGAGTTGGGGATGGCTTCTTTGTAATGAGTCCTTGGAGAACTTCTGAAATGAAAGACTTGCATATGGTTGGCTTGGCTGGGGTGGTAGAAATGGATGGGGGATTATGGATTGGTGGACTAGGGTTAGATGGAGGAATGGGATCAAATGTAGGATTATGAGTAGATGGGGGATTAGGATTGTATGGAGGACTAGGATTGGATGGAGGACTAGGAGTAGATGGAGGACTAGGATTGGATGGAGGGTTAAGGTAAGGATATTGGAGTGGTGAATTAAGATAGGGGGACATGGATTGTAGATTAGGACAAGAGGATATAGGTGGTGTAGTGGGACAAGAGGATGTGGGAGATGGATTATAATAAGGGTATTGGAATTGTGGATTAGGATGAGGATATGTGGATGTAGGATTAA